>ML661883.1:17200525-17313987 GCA_007570785.1 Antilocapra americana | reverse complement strand
GGAGGGAGGAGGGAGGGGGGTTCTGGAGGGGAAGCATATGTAAACCCATGGTGATATCATGACATTGTATGGCAAAAACAATTAAAAAAATAAATAAATATATAAAAAAATAAAACCTCTGAATTCTCACAATTATATAACTAAACAAACAAACAAAAAAAAACCCACTGCCAGGTTCCCCATGGGCAGGCGGGACTGCCACCGACGCTCGGCCATGGGCAGACATCTGCCCGGTTTGCATCCGAGGCTGCCTTCCCATCACGGCCGTGGCGGTGCAGGCTCTCCGACCCCCTTGGACCTGCCGAGGCCTGTCTGCAGCCACTCAAGCTGCTTGATGGTGACTCCACTCCCCCCTTTCACATTCAGCCTACTTGTGGCCTTGAAGCCAAAGTGGATCTCTGGTTTGGAGCATGAAGTTGGATCATGCTTCTGGTTTTCTGTTTTTTTTAATCCCTTCTGCCAATCTCTGCCTTTTGGTTGGAGAGTTTAATCCATTTAAATTTAAAGCAATTGCTCATAAGACTTATTTCTGCCATTTTGCCATTTGTTTCTGTATATCTCATATGATTTCTTACCCCTGTTTTCTTCATTACTGTCTTTTATGTTAGGTGATTCTTTGTAATAATGTTTTGATTCTTTTCTTAATTCACATTGTGTATATTTTATAGATATTTTCTTTGCGGTTGCCATGGGGGTAACATAATACCCTAAAATTATGACAATCAAATATGAAATGATATCAACTTCAATCACATACAATAACTACTACACAATTCCACATGATCAGTGTTACAAATTACATTTTTATACATCATGTGCCAAATTAGATTGGCACATGATGTACACAGATTTTTAATTATTTTTATGTATTTATCATTTAAATCCTGTAGAAAATAAAAAGTAGTTATAAACCAAAATTACAATAATAATGATGTCACATTTTCCATGTATTTATCTACACCAGAGATCTTTATATCTTCCTGTCACTACTATTTATATCAAACACGCTTGCATTCCACTGTCAGCAGTCCCTTCAGCATTGCTTATAGGGAAGGTCTAGTAGTAATGAGTCTCCTCAGCTTTTGTTTACCTGGGAATGTCTTAGTTTGTCCCTCATTTGGAAGGACAGATGGAGAATTCTTGATTGACAGTTCACTTTATCATCCTACTGCCTCTGATCTCCAGAGTTTCTTCTGAGAAATAGGCTGACCATCTTATGGAGGATACTTTGTATGTAATGAGTCACTTTTTTATATATATTTTGTCTTATTTATTTACTTTTGGCTGCACTGAGTCTTCCTTGCTGTGTGCAGGTTTTCTGTAGTTTTGGTGAGTGGGGGCTATTCTCTAGTTGTGGCGCACAGGCTTCTCGTTGCAGTGACTTCTCTTATTGTGGAGTACGGGCTCTAGAGTTCAGACTCGAGAGCTGTGACACATGGGTTTAGCTGCCCCCTGGCATGTGCAACCTCCCCCGCCCAGGTCCCCTTGGCATTGACAGGCAGAATCTTAACCACTGGACCACCATGGAAGTCCTGAGTTACTTTTCTCTTGCTGCTTTCAAGATTCTCTTCTTGCCTTGCCTTTTGACAGTTTGATCGTAATGTATCTTCATTTGGGTCTCTCTGAATTTATCTTACCTGAAATTATTGAACTATTTGTAGATTCACGTCTTTCATTAAATTTGGGGGTTTGGGCTATGATTTCTTCAAATAATGTCTCTCTCTCACTCTCTTGTTTGGAGACTCCCATAATGCAAACATGTATCTGTTTGATAGCTTCTCATAAACCCCTGCAACTCTGTTCACTTGAAACCTGCCCCGACTGCAGGCAGGAGAGGGGTGAGACAGGGAGGACCACCACAGGACTCTCTGACTGCCCTGAACATGGTGTGCTCTTGACTGGACGTTGGCTTGGGGACTGTAAACTGCCTGTTTTCCAGAGCCCCAGTCAAGGTGGTTGAGCTAGTTTGTTTCCTTCAATGCTTCTGTCAGGGAGCAAGAATTAAGAGCTGCTCAGACCACCATTCTGCTCATATTAACCCCTCTCCCAGTTCTTATTCTTATTTTACCACTTTTATCACATTACTTGAACTTCTAGTGTACTGACATTCTGAAACAAAGTATACAAATTTACCGGTTTACTTGCAAGACTTTGGCTTGCTGGACCTCCGTCACACGACCTTTCAGGTGATCATGTCCAACATGATCTTTGTCTCCACCAGCTTCCTGTCATCCACAATTCTCTATTCAGAGTTTTAGAAAAACTGCATGCTTAGTCACCGTGTTCTCCCAGTCTTCAGCCCTGTCCTCTTAATGTTCTCACCAGTATCTATCCCATAATCAGAACCCTGCATAAGAGCTATTTTGGTTTTTAATGAATCATAAAGTAAGGCTCCCAAGCCCTGAAATCTCCCCAGGGGAAAGAGTCAACAGGTGTCAACAGCCTTGTGGATGCCAGAAGCACCAAGAGTCAAAAGGTGGTCATTACAGACACCCTCACGCGTGTGTGCTAGTCGCTCAGTCCTGTCCGACTCTTTGTGACCCCTCGGACTGCAGCCTCCCAGGCTCCTCTGTCCATGGGATTGCCCAGGCGAGAACACTGGAGCGGGTAGCCATTTCCTCCTCCAGGATAGAGAGACTCATCAATTCCTAAAATCCCATCATAAGAAATCATTTTGGTCCCCATTTAAAATTAAGTAGAATTTTATTTGCCGCAGTGAAAACCAGGAGGTAGTTTATCACAAAAACAAAGGCTTTGAACTCAAACAGACCAGTATTCAAATATGGATGTTGGCACTTACTGATAGCAAATTACTTAATTTCTATAAAACTCTGTTTCTCATCTGAAAAATAAAATGGAAAAAGGCAACTATGTGGCAAGGATAACATGAAAATTAAATAGCAGATTCAAAGTTGTAATACTGAATTTCATGTTCCCTTCACTAGGAAAAAAAAAAAATGAAAATTTCCCCAAAGCTATGAATTCTAACAAACCTTATTAAAGAGATACTACGTGGACACCAGTCTTGGTTTATATACTTCCTCATTTGCACATGCTGTAACAGTGTATAAATGTGATGCAGGGTATCGCGGTGTTCCTCAGGACCCAGGGACAGAAGTGCAAGAGTGAGAGAAGTGCTTTCAGCGCCCTGGGTCCTGCTCCATCGTGCAGGGTCTGCTGTGCTTATGGTGAGGGGGGATTGAGAAGGTAGGTTAACTTTCCACCCAAATGTCCCCCCGTGTGCAAGGGCAGCGTTGGTCCCAACTGAGGGCAGTGCTTCAACCCACAGACCGGCACCCCTCTGGACATGGCCGCCCTTGCTGAGGATGGTGGGCTGGAGGTGGGGAGGTGGCGGCCGGGCCTGGCAGTGCCTGCCGTGTCCCTGGGGGAAGCGCCGGGCCAGACCTTCTGTGAAGGCTGCGGCCGCCAGGCACTGCATGCTCCTTCAGTTTGCTGTGTGTGTCTACAACGAGCAAAGTTGGAGCAGGTCCCCTCTTGCCGGGTCTGGCTTCTGCCTGTCAGTCTGAAGTCTGAGGCTGTGCCAAGTGTGGGGTAGTTGTCTCCTGGACTCCTGTTTCGTTCTTTTGTAAACCAGAGTGGATGAGTGCCCCCATGTCCTGAGGAGATCAAGGAAACAGCTCTCGTTTCTCCTTGGTCTGTGTTTTGTTCCTCTCCCCCAGGAGTCAGTCCTGAGCTGGGAGCAGGTGGAGGGCACACGGAGTTACACAGTCATGTTACACAGGACTCACTACTCTGCCAAGAACCAAGGGCACCTGAGCAACAGCATGCCACCTCTCACTGTTTATGTTACTCATGAACCTGTGTGTGTCGGTCTGGACACAACACGCACAAAGCAGGATACAAATTCTTTACATCAGCAATGAGATGGACATTTAATGCTAGAAATACAGATTGTTTTATATTGATAAAATACAAGTAATAAAAATGACTTTTTAAAATTAAATGTCTTTTCAGCTTTATTTCAATAATTTTGATTTAAAATTAATATCCATTTGTGTAAATTTGCATATTAATGTTGTAAAATAAAAATAATTTTTGAAAAATATTGCTTTTTGTCATTTTCACTTGTTTTAATTTATATTTTTGTAAGACATTTCCATCTTAACCATTTAGAGCACTACTGTCAATTGAACATCAATTATGTAAAAATCATTATTATATCTATATAATTTGTGATTTAGCTGAAATAAGGCAAGAGAAAATAAATTTTATATTATAAATATGTATTAATTATATAATTAATGTATATTTTATTATTTATTCAAATATCCTCAGAACACCCATATATGTGGAATAATAATTAAAATCATCTTTGATATTTTGCTTTTGGTCATACAAAACTTGTAGCTTTACATATATTTTTATTTTGTCATTATAAAGACATTTATCAGGATAAAACAACAGAAAACGTACACTTGGTACCTGTCTACTGGTCTGAGTTATAAGCTTAATATTACATGTGGCACATGAGGCTGACTGGATGGAGGAGCCCAGAGACACCCCAGGCCTGAGCCCCACGGCTCCCACAGCCCCGGCAGCCCCAGGAGGAACCCCTAAACCCAAGCAGCAAGCTGGAAATAACAGCCCAGCAGGTCCAGGCACCAGTACTCCCACCTCAATACTCCCAGAAACAGCCAGAATTGAGGGTGAACTGTAGCCCCATCTTCAATTGTTCTGAAAACAGAGAACACCTCTGAGCTTCTTCCCTGCAGACCACTTCTACCCCAAGACCATGTGGCCTTAAAACCATTAAACCACATAAAGAAGCAGAAAAGTCCCTCTCCCACCAAGCCTTCCAGGAAAATGTGCTCTGCAAACAACATCTAGACTGATCTTAATTCTGCTGCAATAAGCAACTTAGGGCTTCCCTGACAGCTCAGTGGAAAAGAATCTGCCTGAAGTGCAGGAGACTTGGGTTCAACCCCTGGGTCGGAAAGATCCCCTGGAGGAGGAAATGGCAACCCACTCCAGTATTCTTGCCTGGGAAATCCCATGGATATTGGAGCCTGGAGAGCTACAGTCCATGAGGTCGCAAAGAGTCAGACTGGACTTAGCAACTCAACGGCAACAATAACAGTTGAGACACCATGGAGTGAAGCAGGGACCAGAGCTGAGCTGAGCTCCAGGAGAGGCAAGCACTACCTGACCCTCGCAATGCCCAGGGGTCCTGTGTGAACACGTCCTCTCCAGCCAGGGCGGCCTCCTGGGAGTGGTCAGTGTTCACAGACACCAGCCTGCAACCCTGCTGTCGGGGGTGGAGAGGTCGTTGTGCCCAGATCTCAGCTTCCTCAGAGTTGACTGGAGGTGACAGTCTTCAGAGGCCCCCGCACCTGGGAGAGGAAACACCCATCCCCAAGATAAGCCAGGCTCCTCTGGGGCAGGAAGGATGGAGGAGAAAGCAAGGAGGCTCTGTCTTCACGCAGACTGTGGCTGCCCAAGGGGCAGCCTGGACAGTCTGGAGATCCGTCCAGGACATGCCACTGGGTAGAGACCCGACCCTGAACCCCAGGCCTGCGGGAGGCTCCCCTTACTCTCTTTGTATCCTGCTGTCATCAGAGCATCAGTCACTCTCTGGAACTGTGTGGTTTATCTCTTGACATAATTTTCTCTCTCCCTCTCTGGAAGGTGAGCTCCAAGAAGGCCAGGCCTTACGTGTGTCACTCTGACGTGGCCACGACATAACCATACCTGAGCACACTCACAAAGGCGGTCTGCCTAAACACCTCCTGGCAGGCTCCCAGGCACAGCCCTGGTGCTGTGTTTTTAATGATCCAATTTTTATCTAGCAAAAAAGAATTGGCACCAAACTGATAATTAAAACATTAAAAAGACTGTTGAGTGTTTTATTTAAATTTTTCTAGGCCTGTTTTCTTAAGGAAACATGCCTTTCAGCCAGTGATCTTGGTCGAGCTTTAATGACTTATTTATGGATCGCATTTTAAAACCCTGTTCTGCTGATTGAAAATAGCACTGTCTTTGGAGGGAGACTCCAGGGTGAGATAACTTCCTGAAGCTGGTGGACATTCACCCGATGTCCCACTCAGAAGGAACTGTTACCTGACTTGGATTCGCTTAAGCCCACGTCCCCAGTTTCAACTCCATTAAGTTGCATATTTATACACCATTTACAGTAAAGCCTCCAGATTTGATCACCAACTTTCTAAAGTCTGAACAGTCATGGTGTGCCCTCCCAGCCCCTCAGAACCATGTCCTTCCTGCCCTCTCCATTGTCCCGTCCGCTCCTTCATGAAAACAACAGCTCCTGGCCCCTCGTCCACCGTGAACCTCCTCTGTCCTAGGCTGGCACTTCCATCCTTAGAGCTATCTGCCCATGACAGACAGGGCAGATAGCTGTCTGTGTCCTTCCCCTGAGTGTCCAGAGCGTGGTGGCATGGGCAACCTCACCGTGAACAGCTCGCCCAGAGGAGGCAGTGTAAGAATGAGGTGACCATGTGACCACATGACATGAGGACTCCCCGGGTTGAAGGGCGGCAGCCGAGGGCACAGACAGCAGCAGAATCCGAGGACCCTGCCCTACAGCTTCAGAGAGGACCGCAGGGTGGCGGACACCTTGTCCCAGCCCAGTAACATCCCAGCTGACTTCTGCTGTACAGAAACGTGAGAGAAACTGGGGTGTTTGAAACCACTATATTCGTGGCAATCTGTTACGGCAGCAGTGGGAAACCAATATGCCATGGAGTAAAAATAAACTCCTTTGGAGAAAAATAAACACTTTGAGAAATATTTTTTAAATAAATTTTCAAATTCTGCTCTGGTTTTCCTGATTATTAATAAAACTTCTCAATACGAGAAGTTGCAAGAATATGGTAGTTGTTATTCTTAATTTTTCCCCTTCCACTCCCTCTAGCCATCTCTTGCTCTAGTTTCCATGCTGTTCTAAGCTGTAATTTAAGGTGAAGCTGAAAGACCACAAAATGGAAAGCTGTCATAAGTAGTTCTCTCAAGTTGCCCAGACCCTGGGACCAGAACCTTGCTGATGGCTTTTTTGGTTTGACCCAGTTAATTCTCTGTTCACTGAATTCTTTATTATGAACATACAATGTAATAACCACTTTCTATTTTTAAAATTGTTAATAGATCTTTGCATTAAAGCAAAAACACAAACTCTTATGCATTAAAACTTCTCTTACAATGAAAAGAATTTTTTCAAGGCTGCTTTTTTTCCTTTCACTCAGAACTCAAGTTTTACTTTTATATTTTTCTAAATTTCACTTTTGGTTGCACTGGGTCTTCATTTCTGCACATTGGCTTTCTCTAGCTGTGGCAAGCAAGGGCTACTCTTCATTGCAGTGCATGGGCTTCTCACTGTGTGGCTTCTCTTCTTGCAGAGCACAGGCTCCAGAGCTCTTGGGCTTCAGCAATTAATCGGGCCTAGTTGCTCCAAGGCACATGGAATCGTCCCAGATCCGGGATCGAACTGGTGTCCCCTGCATTGCATGGCAGCACCACCAGGGAGGTATGATTTTACTTTTATTGATATCTAGTTGATTTATAATGCTGTGTTGGCTTCTTCTGTACAGCACAGTGAATCAGAGCCATCACAGTTCCCTACGATCCTTCTCAGGGCCATTGATCGCTCTGCAAGAAGAGCTGGGTGGTTTCAATAATCGCACCTGCCCTGCCTCTGGCCTCTGCCCCCAGCATCAGGTGCCTCATTCAGCTGGAGATCTGCAGCCCCAGGCCAGCAGAAGGCCAAGCCTCAGCCATCACTGTGGCCCTGGCCAACGGCGACCTCGGGTCCTGACCTCAGTCCCTTGCATCTCCCACAGGACACTCACAGTATGCCGACCACAGCGAGAAGTGGTTACAGTAACCCCAGTGGTGCGATGGGGATCCTGCTCTTCTGTGTCTGATGAGAGCCTCCCAGACAGTTTCCCCTCCAATGCCTCTTGAAAAGCACAAGCTTGGCACTAAGCCAGGATGCCAGAAACAAGAAGGGGTGGGGTCGTCCTGCAGGGCCCTGGGGACCCTGACTTACGTTCACAATCAAATTCCAGACAAGAGGGATGTGGCAGGTGCTGAAGTTGAACCAGAGATGCTAACAAGGTCCTGTGACTCAAGGAAGAGGCCAGCAGTAGCATGAAAACTCAAAAGAATGATCTTGCTTGTCCTCTGCATTTGATGCCTCCAGGAAATAAATAGGTTAGCCTGAACTAAGAGATGTATAACATAGTAGTAGTAGTTTAAGTCATTCAGTCTTGTTTGACTATTTGTGACATGGACTGTAGCCCACCAGGCTCCTCTGTCCATGGGATTTCCCAGGCAAAAATACTGGAATGGGTAGCCATGCCCTTCTCCAGGTTACATAACATAACAGATAAAAAAACGCTAGATAAGTTACCATCATGTATGTGTCTGATACTATCCTGAGAGACTTATAGACAGTTTATTGTTCACAATAGCCCTATGAGGCAGGTACTACTATTACTTTTACTGATGAGGAAACTCAGGCTCAGAGAGATGGTAACTCATACATGATCACACAGCTCGGAAATCACAGTTAAAAGCATGACGGAGGGCGGAGGGCACCTCCAGGCCATTCCCCAGACTTACCCTGGTCCTTGCAGCCCATTCATAAAGGCAGCCTCATTCATCACCAACTACCTCAGCCTGCAGTCCCTACCCCAGCAAGGGGTACAGGAAGCTGAAGGACAGCCTCGTGGAGAGCACACCCCGCAAGGACCCCAGCTAGAGGCAGGCGGCCCTGAGCTGGTCCTGCTACACCATTAGGGTGCTTTCATGCTGTGGTTCCATGGGCTTGACTAAACCTGGCCATCTAACTACATTCTTCAGTGTAATTTCAGAACCTGGTATTTCATGAACACAGGCACCGCTATTATGGCCTAGTCGCTAAGAACTTCTGTTTCCGTGATGTAGAGCCTGGACAGGGACAGTCGGGCACAGAGACCCTGAGCTTCAGCCCAAAGGGAACTTTCTTCCCATGAAACTGAGGGCAAACTATTTGGCTGTTTAAAAGCTAAAAATAAATACAATTTACTGGTTCCAAACAGTGTTTGCGGTAATTCATCTCCAAGATCATGGCAGTTTGGAAACAAGTTATGTTTGTCAAACAATTAGGTCACAAGGTTACAACTGCTTTTTCTATTTTAAATTAAAATAAAAAAGTATTCTGATTAAAACATGGACAGCTGTACAGTAAATTTTCACTCATTTTTCCAAGGATATCAGGAACCTAGAGGCAGGGCCTTGAGATGATCCTTTCAGCAGAGAAACTTGCTCCACCAACCACAGCATTCCACCCAACATCACAGAAATCCACAGGCTCCCTCGCTCAGGATAAAAATTAGGCTGCACCCTCCACAAGCCCTCTATTCATGCCGTAGGACTGAACAAATGGTTTCTGTCTGTTTCAAGCTCCTCATGAGAAAGAAGGAGATTTAGAATGCGGATTAGCAAATGTAAATTCAGTGGTTAGGCAACGGGAAGTTTAAGTGTGTTTTGATAACGTGGCCTCTAAGCTGAGCTCCAGCCTCCACCACCCAAATGCACAACCTGGGCTGGGCCACCCCTCTCCCCCAACTCCTTTCCTCAGTCCTGCGCGACCCTGTGACTGACTGGGAGCTGCCACCTCGGGTCTGTCCTTGCCACCACCCGCAAGCCTGGCCCCTTGCTCCCCACACCCTGCCCCACCTGACTCGAGGTGGGCTGAGTGACAGAGACAGTCACAGGGAACCAGCTCCTCCCCTGGGTGGGGGTCTGGCCCTGGGCCCCCTTCCTGAATGTCAGAGACCTGGGCATCTCCCCTGGGCCACTCTGTGCTTGGAGCGAGCACTGCCCTGCTCGGTAGTTAGCGATGCAGCAAGAGTCACCACAGCTTCCTGCTGGGGCCACCGCGGCCCAAGTGGCCGAGGCCTGCGTGCCCTCAGCAGAGACCCTTCTGGGAGCAAACCCAGGTACCTGAGCCCCAAGGTCTCAGAGCTCAGTTAGAGACAAGATCGTGCCCACCACCAACACCACACACACATACCACAMACAGRTACACACACACAGCTCACATACACACATAYACACACAGACATACAAATGGACACCACACACAGACAGCAATACATACACCACACACACAGACAGCTCACATACACACAGATATACATACACACACACCACAGAACCACATCACACACAGATACACACATACCACACACATACATGGAAACACATACACCACACAGCTCACATACACACAGATACACACGGACATGCATACACACCACACAACCACATCACACACAGATACCCACACACCATATACACATACATACACACACACCACACACAGCTCACATACACACATATACACATACATACATACACACCCAGCTCACATACACACAGATACATGTACACGGACACAGATACACATACACAGATACACCACACACACAGGTACACACACTCACCACACACACACACACCACACACAGACAGACACACATTACACACACACACACACAAGGACACAGACACCCAAACTCCCTCCTTCCTTACCTCATCCAGCTCAACACATTCCTGCCAGCCCTGAATTCCGCAATCAGCAATCAGCCGGAGGTTCCTGCAGGCTGGCTCTGAACCCGCAGCCCCGCCACACACACTCGCAGCGCTCCCTGCAGGCTCCATGGAGAAGACACACGGCCGCACCCAGGGGCCCTCTTCTGGCGCCTGCTCAGCAAAACTGAAGGATCAGATCTCGTTTCCCCAAATGATGAGAAAGTGAACACGTCTGAATTCGAGAATCTGAGCATGCCCTCTGACTGGTATGCTTCTGGACACACTCTTTGAAAATAAATCACAGAAAAGGAAACATAAGATGTGAACTGGGATCTGATACTGCACGCTGACTGTGCACACGACGTCTACAGTTCATAAAGTGCTTTCACATGTGTCATCTTATTTGACCCTCACCACTTTGTACATAGAACAAGTATTTAATTTCCACTTCTCAGAGTCAAGCGGAGACTGGGTGTGCATGGGACAAGAATTCAGCAGCCTCAGTTTAAAGTTGGTCTCACTGGACCAACTTTCCTATTGCACTTTCTGTGAAACATGCAGGAAAAAATTCCAAAACAGCACGAGACTGAGGCCTCTGTTTATCCAATTTACAGTAAAGTGGATTTCCCCCCTTTTCAGAAGTGACGGCTTAAATGAGAATTCCTTGAGTAATCGAGTTATTTGTCTTCTTCATTAAATCACCAGCAAGAGCTGGTTATAAAGGTGCTTCAGTGTGAGGAAGGGGCAGCCCTGGAGGGTCCTCACTCCCCCAGCCACCAGCCCCTGTGGGCTCAGGAGACCCTGGGGTGGCTCTGTGAGAAACTTTGGGTGTGGCTGTCAGGATGGCAACATCTATCTGGGTCCTTTGTGTGGGACCGCTGTTTCTCCACTTGCCTTGCCTCTCTTGGTTGGTATCTGGGCATTAGAAAGAACAGCCTCCTCTCCTGGCCACCGCAAAGTGACCACTTCAGAGTACAGAGAGGACCCCTACCCAGCCTGGCCAGAGACTCTGCAGGCTTCTTGAATCTCTGTGCTAAACCAAACCACCACCTGCTTCTTACTGGCACTCTGGAACCTGGAGCAAGCTGGACCTGTTCACACTGCCAGGCCAGCAGGATGGACGTTGGCTGTGTGATCCCACCCTCTCCTGCGGGAAGCAGCTAGGAGCTGGGGGTCCCCTCCTCTTGCAGCCCTGGACACCACACACAGACAGCAATACATACACCACACACACAGACAGCTCACATACACAGGCCTGGGGAGGGATTATACCTGGAAGAGATCTCAGACTTTCCTACCAGCTTTGACAGACACGTGTACCTGCCAGTGCTGGGCACTGAAGGGCACGAAACACCATCTGCTTCACAGCCAGCCCTCGGCACAGAGGGTCCACCCACAGCCTTGGGCACCAGGGGGCCTCACTCTCCTTTTCTGGAGGTCAGCAAACTTCCTTCAGATCGTCACCCTCAGCCCCCTTGGGGCCACACATGCTGTGAGCCCGCCAGGCCTCTTCCCCTTCACTCCGCAGCCACATCCTGGTGGCCCTGAGCTACTCTGCTGGGTGTGACCCTGAATCACTCCTACCAGCTCCTCTCCACAACCCCAGACCAGCCAGAGCCAGAACGCAGCCCAGGCGTCCAGGTGCCCCCAACCAGGAGGGACAGCAGCGGCGGGAAGCAGGCTCCATCTGCAGAGGCGCTCACCCTGGAGCCAGACAACAGCTGGTGTTCTGGAGCCAGGGTGCCGGCTGGCAGGGAGAGGCCTGGGTGGGCGAGGCCAAGGGCGGGACCAGCCTCTCTAGCCTTTTCCAGTGAAAAGAACTGGGTTTGGTTCTCAAGACCCAACATGAGGAAGCAGGAGCTGCAGCCAGGGAAGCGGGCAGCTTGGCAGCCCCTGAGCTGGTTTCTCAGAATTGCTGTGTCTTCTTCCAGACCAACCTCAGGAGAGCCACAATTTAAAGCTGACTTCATCCAGGAGAGTCAAGTTATGCTGGCAGTTCTCTGCAAGGGGGAGGAAAGACAACTAACCACTTCCCAACTCCCTCCCGTGGACAAGAAGTGAAGTCACAACACAGACTTCTGGGAGCCAGAGGCAGAAACACGGGGAGACCTGCTGAGCTACGCGTGTGTGAGTTTGGAGAAGCAGTGCTGAGGTGAAGCATCCAGAGACTCTACTGAAGCGGCTCTTGGTCTTTGCCCGGCCAGGCTGGCACCTCAGGGTCACAGGAAAGGACTCTATGTCCTCCACAAATCAGGAAACTGGACCAGTGGAGCAGGACCTTCAGACACCTGGGCCAAGAGGGCAGGACCTAGGCTTCACGGGCCTGAGGTCCTGCCTCTGCTCCCTGCCGGGAGAGGGTCCTGTCTGAGGCCTTTGTTAAGAAGACACACTCGCCTTATTAATGTACAAGATGCACCTCGACACATGGCTCCACAATGCACCCAAGGCAAAATCTCAGGCTTGCCCGGCATCCCCAGGCACTCACCCCTCTGGTGCCCACTTTGTGCTCAAAGGCCAATACAGTGGAAACAGCCCAAGGGCCCAGTTAGAATGGTGGGGGGTGGGCGGGTGGCATGGCTTCTACTGGAGAACCATTTGGAGAAATGATGTTGTTCTGTTGTTCAGTCACTAAATTGTGTCCAAATCTTTGTGACCCCATGGACTGGAGCACTCCAGGCTTCCCTGTCCATCACCAATTCTCAGAATTTGGTCAAACTCACGTCCATCGAGTCAGTGATGTCATCCAACCATCTTATCCTCTGTCACTTCCTTCTCTTCCTGCCTTCTGTCTTTCCCAGCATCAGGGTCTTTTCCAATGAGTCAGCGCTTCACATCAGGAGGCCAAAGTATTGGAGCTTCAGCTTCAGCATCAGTCCTTCCAATTAATATTCAGGACTGATTTCCTTTAGGATGGACTGGTTTGATCTCCTTGCGTCCGAGGGATTCTCAAGCATCTTCTCCAGCACTACAGTTCAAAAGTATCAATTTGGTGCTCAGCCTTCTTCCTGGTCCAACTCTCACATCTGTACTTGACTACTGAAAAAACCACAGCTTTAACTATATGGAACATTGTTGGCAAAATGATGTCTCTGCTTTTTAATATGTTGTCTAGATTTGTCATAGATTTACTTCCAAATGGAAAGCGTCTTCTAATTTCATGGCTGCAGTCACTGTCTGCAGTGATTTTGGAGCCCAAGAAAATAAAATCTCTCACTGCGTCTACTTTTTTCCCATCTATTTGTCATGAAGTAATTGAAGGCAGGAGGAGAAGGGGATGACAGAGGAAGAGATGGTTGGATGGCATCACCGACTTGATGGACATGAGTCTGAGCAAGCTCCGGGAGTTGGTGAAGGATAGGGAAACCTGGCATGCTGCAGACCATGGGGTCGCAAAGAGTCAAACACGACTGAGTGACTGAACTGAACTGAACTGAACTGAATGGGACCCGATGCCATGATCTTAGTTGAGCAGACACACAGCCTGTGAAGTTGTGGGCCCCCCAGGCAGGCAAAATGCAGGGAGTGGTGGACCCCCTCAAACCTACCTGGTGTCCTTCCCTCTCCTCATCCCTCCCCCACATCACCACATCTTACCCTCTACCTCCTCTCACCTCTTGACGCCAACCCAGGGGTCCCCTCAGAACCACAGGCCCTTTCTGCGGCAGTGAGAGTCCAACCATCCCTTCAGGACTCCAAAGGCTCCCCTGCAGCCACCAAAGCAGTATGCCCATGGGCAGGAGCCCCAGGCCCCAGCTCCCACCCCAGCCCGGGACCGCAGGACCGCACACTGTCTGCCCCCAGCACCGTGACCAAGGACAACTTGCCTGCTCACAGTCCTGGGGGCCCCACAGTCAAGATCAGAGCCACATTCAGACCTGGTGCTGCCTCCCCATGGTGATGTGCAGACGGGAGAGGGAGCCGGGGTCTCACTAATGAGAACACTGATCAGGAACTTGGTCCACTAACTGCAGCATGGGGATGACAGCCTGTCACCTAGCAACTGTTCCACAAGCATCTTTGGAGGAACAAACATGGCCTAGAACATGGCCTGTCCAGAAGCCACAGTGTTCTTGTGAGCAGGAGGAGTAACAAGTGACAGAGAGCATGGCGGGGTGGGGGGGGCGGGGTGATGAAAGGCAGAAGCCTGGTGGGGTAAGACGTGTTCTTCGTCCTGAAACCAGTAAAAAGCTACTGACAGAGCTTCATCCACTGCAGCAAATGACAGCTAATGGTTCCCGAGAAACCAGAGGCAGAGGAAGGGTTAGGGTTAGAAAACTGTTCCACCATCCAGGCCAAGAACATGGCCCAAACCAAGGAGGTGGCTTTGGAACTGGACGGCACAGACGGGGCTGGTTTGTGAGCCGTTAGTGATGAAAACTCGGCTAGGCTTCATCTTCCACTGCATGCCACGTGCAGGAGGGACGAGCCCAGGACGAATTCAAGGTTTCCGAACGGACAGAGGGGCTGCCAGTCAGAAAGCAGGGCACTGAGAAGGGAGCCCTGGTCCAGGTTTGGAGAAAATGAGTCTGACTCTGAAAATGCTGAATCTGACATCACACACCCACATGACAGCAGCCGGTTGCAGTTGGAGGCCCAGGCTTGGCGCTCAGAACAGATCAGGCTGGAAGCACGGCACGTAGGTTGGATTTAGGCCACGAGAGTGGATAGGCTCGTGTGGGAAGGCTGCAGAGAACACAGAAAGTAAGAGAAGTCTGAACACAAATCCTAATGAAAACTACACTGAGGGTGCAGGTGGGGAGCGCCACAGGAACAGGAAAAGTAGCAGAGAGAGAAAGACCAGGGTGTGGGGTCTCATGGATGTCTGGAGAGGAACAGAGGCAGACAGCAGTCCAGTGATTTGGAAGTCGCAGTCCAGTGACTGGGCAGTCATCCGGAGTCTCAGCAACTTGACCTCAGGGGATGGTGGGAGCGAGGGAAGGAGGGTGGGAGAGGAGGGAAGACCGCACAGCGTCCTTGACCCAGCCTTCCAGCCTCCAGGTATGTTCCCATCCGCCAGGACAAGAAGTGGTGCTGATCGGAGAGCGCTGGCAACTCTACTCTAAAACGCCACCAGAAAGGTGACTTAACCTTGCCACATCAACACAGCCATCTTTATTATAAAGTCAGTTCTTTGGGGGAGATGCAACTTTTTAAATTTATAAACTTTATCTTTTTTATATTTCTGGTCACACCACAAGGTGCTCTTAGTTCCCCGACCAGGGATTGAACCTGGGCCCTGGCAGTGAAAGTGCTGAGTCCTAATCTCTAGACTGCCAGGGAATTCCCAGGGCACAATTTAAAAAAAAAAAACAATGATCACAATGTAAAAATAGGAACCATAGAAGTGCATGTGTGAGGCATCAGTGGAGGATATGCTGTGGAGAACTTTCTGTGTTTGTGTCTATATTTTGCAAAGTCCCACAATATTTCATTAGCTACACATTTGCACTAGAAAGCGCTCACTCTTCTCAAACAGACATGAAGGTGGATTCCTGGATTCGCTGTGCAGCACTGCAGGGGATATTTAATTTTCATTCATCTTGTATCCATATCTAAGTATTCATGCAAGTTGTATGCCAAGTATGAATGGCTGGGTCAAAAATGTGCATTTTAAGTTTTTATAGATCCTGTCAAATTGTGACGGTTATTGCCAAAAGCCAGCACAATGACCACAACAATATGCACCTCAGGACCTGACCCCACCAACCCCAGGACAATTTCTATCTTCTTAGCTTCCACAGGGCTAACCAGTGAAATAGGGCATCATGCTGAGTTTTTAATTTGCAGTCCCCTAATTATTAGGGACGTTAAGCAGAAAGGAGAAAGGGGACATCTCAAGAGAACAGCTCCTCCTCCCAGGGACTGCCAGGGAAGGTGGGAGAGACTAGCCAAATCCTGGTGCTCTGGGGGTAATGCGGCTTCCATTGCTTCTTCAAATAAAAGATACGCTTTATCCTGCAAACTGCTTTCGTACACCTCACCAGTATGCGTGGCTCACCTCTGGTGACCGTTCCAAGGCAACTGCCACTTGGCCCAGCTCCCACTTAGGGCCAGCAGCCCAGACGTGTGTCTACATCTCACCGACACAGTGACACAGTCACACTTCTGATTGTTTTCACCGTAATTTTTAATTCCTCACAGACCTGGGCCATGTGCAAGGCCTGTGTGTGTGTACCAGACCATCTTGCAAGGACCTGCCACCAATCAGACAACAGACACGAATCCGAACAAACGAACCCCCTCCTCCAGACCTCTGACATAGTTCAGCTTCCAAAAGAGCCACAGGCATAGAAGGCTTAGATCTCTGTTGAGCTGGAAAAGGTAGGAACACTGAGTTCCAAAGTTCAACACTGCCCCCCAACCCCCCGCCAGCCTGAGAAACAATCTGCATGAGGGTTGGGGTACCTGGGGCCCCCTAGAACATACGGTCAGTCTCCTCACTTCAGGGTCCACTAAGCCACGTCCCAGCAGACAGTGCACGGGTGAGGCCTGTCACAGTCACAGGATCGGAGAGCAGGTGGATGCTGGAGCCAGGCCGGGCAGATCAGGGATTCTGCCCCCATGGCTATAGACCCTGCCCTCACATGGGCACTCTAGGTGGCCTCTGGTATGTCGTTACGTTCCCAAATGGGCAGTTTCCTTTCCTGAGAATTTGGGGTAATGACCACTTTGAGGGACTCAGAACACCATGGGAATGATTGCAAATTCCGTGCAAACATTATTTGCGACTATCCCATGGCTGCAGTGAACATCCTCTGAGGTATAATCCACACACAGAGACGATGCTGTCAGCGCTGCAGCCCTGCCCTGAAAAGGGCGACGCCCTCAATGTCCTTCCTGGGAGCGAGGGTGGCCAGGCCTCGCTCTCGTGACCCCACCTGCCCCAAGGGTATGAGTAAGGGCTCAGGGATGAGGGAAGAGCTTTGTGAAAAGAGGAGTGAAGAAAATGAGAAGTCGTGACCCACATAACA
Source organism: Antilocapra americana (assembly GCA_007570785.1). Lineage (NCBI taxonomy): Eukaryota > Metazoa > Chordata > Mammalia > Artiodactyla > Antilocapridae > Antilocapra > Antilocapra americana. Next base: position 17,296,465 of record ML661883.1, on the reverse strand, counting down.
GCAAGAGGCCATTTCCTTGGGGTCTGGAGCCAAGGAGAGGGCGCAGTGACCAGGTCCCCAGGGTCTTAGGGAGAGTGACACAGGCGTCTCCGGGCTTGGCCAACCAGCAGGGAGCAGGGATACACACCCTGAGCTCACGCCTCTGCTCTCCAACATCCCACTGGTCCTCCCATCGACTGAACCCCCAGAGCCCAGAAGGAAGCAAACCTGGGGCCTGCAGTCGATGGCAATCAGAATTCCATTCCCAGAGCGCAGAGCATGGCAGGAACACTAGAAACACAGTGACCTGGACACTCAGGAAAAAGGAAATGTCATTCATAAATAGACATATTTTTCTTTTTGCTGCAGCAACAAACAGCCCCAAATCCCAGGGGCTTTTGGTAACGGCCATACATCTGTCCAAGGATGAACCAGTACAGGGTGCTCCACACCGTCCTTCCTGAAGCCTGCAGAGACCCCCTCACCCCCACCCCACCTCCGACTAGAACACGGCCAGCCTTGCGGACAGAATGAGAGGTAAACCCTGTCAGCTGCAACAGCGCCCCTGCAGAGGGCACCCACTGCCTGCAGTACGGCACACAGCCGCTCTGGGCCCCAGGATGTAGTAACGGATAACTTGCCACTGTGAGAGGCTTGTAGGAGGAGAGCCAGCACATCTAACAGACATGAACATGATGGAACTGCCAGGGGCTGAAGGGTACCCACACCTGCCTGGTTCCCACACAGAGAACACGGCGGCCCCTCCCCAGGGAGAGCGGCCCTGAGGACTGGTCACTGCCCCGACAGATGTCCTCACCACCCATCAAGTGTAGCTTCTGAGCCCAGACCTGTGAATGCCTGACCCCAAAAGCTATCTCCCCCTTAACTCACACAGCATGTCAAAGTGTGATAAAACCCCAGTCCCACTAGGGAAAGGAAGGCTGGGAGCCACAGCAACGGTCAACCCCGGCTCATGGAATTTCGTGTGCATGTGTGCGTTTTTTCAGGAAGTCATCCATAATCGATAAAAGTCTCAAAGAGGTTCTGAATTTGAAAGAAGTTAAGAATTTGAAATAAGAAGAAAGTATATTATCTACTGAGAACTCCAATCTTCTGCTCTGGTAGAAGTCTTGGGACAGAAGCACCGTTGGAACACACGTTTCTAGGTCACAGAAGTTGACTAGGAAGGGAGGTCACCACTAGTGTCTCTGACGCCCTGCCCTCAGGAGAGGAAACCGAGAGGCTTCAAGCAGACGTGACACCTCCGTTTCCAGCACTAACACCATTTTGTCTCCTTGTGTGAGCTCTGGGTGTCTGGGCAGAGCCTCTGAATAGTGCACCTTTAAACAGTTAATTTTACATTACACAACTTACAATTTTTTTTAAAGTATTTTAACTGCATGTTGATGCAATGTCAGAAATCAAGTAAAACATCTCGAATGCTCAACTTAGAGAAGCAGATGTGGGTCTTCTCTGGGTCCCGGGCGCTCAGCCCCAGACCTGAAGCCCCTCCAGGAGGCTCTGAACCCCAGGGGTCCGAGAAGACTGAAACTTATCTCCCTCCTTTGCGCAGAAAAGCACTGAGGCCCAAGGATGTGGCAAATGGTTAAGCAGCTCTGGCATTTGTGGAAGATCAGAGACACGTTCCTTGCTTCTCCCATGGGAGAAGACACCTGAGCACAGCAGTGTGGCAACACACAGGGGTGTGTGGACAGCTCGGGGGGAGGCTGGCGCCAGGTCACCAGGCGGCCTGCGCCATGGCCGTCATGTCTGAGGACTGAACTAACAGGGAAAGTGAGTGCAGGAGAGGGTGGGGCGGAGCATGGGGGGTGGGCACGGGGAAATAATCTGGTCTATAAAGTGGTGTGAAAGTCGAGCACACACCTGGGCTTCAGATAAAAGACATTGACGTCCACTCCAGGGAAAGACAGACATGCCCATGTACTTGGGAGTGATGTTGATGCCACGACTGGCCGACACTTGGCCTCAAGGCTCGTCATACAGAAGCCAGACCGTGTCCCTGCATGTCCTGTAACAGAAACAAAGCCACCAGGACCAGTGTCTGGACAGGAGGGTGTGGTCCTAGGCTAGGAGTAAGCAGAGTGACCAGCATGCATGGTGTGGACTTAGTGCCCGTGGTGATTATCACACCCCACCCCCCCTAGCACCTGCTCCTACTCTGATCAAAGACCCTGATCACCAGTAGGGCACGGGCAGATGTAGTTGAGTGGCCCTGGGTCAAGGCCTGTCAGAGCCTGTTGGTTCTAAAGCCGAGAAGACAGGACTCTTCACTTAGCAGACACTCACACTGCCGAGATCCCTCTGTGCTTCCTTCATGGTTATATTCAGAGGAACAGCAGCACCTCTGCCCTTGCAGAGCCGAGGTCGCATTCAGCGAGGAGACGCCCACACTGCAGGGGAGATGGCAACACTCGCCTGCATCCGAGGCATCTGGGTTCCTGTAGACGGGCATCCTTCCCTGGGGAATAGCATCCTCCGTTCTTTATGAGGGTGGGTACTGCCCTCTGCTGATGACTCAAGAGTTGGGGGAGGACAGCTGCCTGGTGCAGGCATCTCCCTGACACCCTCCCTCATCTGTCCCCTCCCTGCTGGCGGGGGGAGGAGACCGGCAGGCAGACCCCCACAGCCATGTCCAGCCTGCTGCCATCCGCTCATCACCGAGGCAGTGCCCGTCACAGACTGGACCTTGGTGCCCGCAAAGCTCAGGGTCACCAGGGAGACCCCTGAGCACAGACATGTCAGGGACCTAGGCTCCTCAAAGGAAACAGGAATCCAGGGGCAACCCTCCTGGAAGTCACGGCCACATACAGGGTCCCTCTGCCCAGCACCAATGCTAGGGGTGGAGCCTGCCTCTCACAGAGAAGCTAGTCACCAGGACAGAGTGCCCTCCCCAACGTAGCCGTGTGCGTGCCAACCTCACGAGGCTCAGAGCGATGCCACCCGGGGCCCCTTCCAGAACAGGGTGCACCCTTACGGACTGACACAGAAAGTCGAATAACACACATTAGGTTTTCAAATACACATGTGGGTGTTTAAAACTAGGAAACATAGTAAGAAAGGATCTTCACCAAGTCTCTAAGGAGCCTATGCTGTTTTCGTCTTTCTAAGTATAGAGAAACCATGTCCTACTATTTAACGGGGCTTCCCAGGTGATTCGGTTGGTAAAGAATCCACCTACTAATGCAGGACACTCAAGAGACGAGGGTTCAGTCCCTTAGTCGAGAAGACCTCTGGAAGGAAGAAATGGCAACCTGCTCCAGTGTCCTTGTCTGGAGAATTCCATGGACAGAGGAGCCTGGTGGGCTACACAGTCCATGGGGTCACAGAGTTGGACACACTGAAAGAAAAGTGGATTTGTTAAAATGAGTCTGATGTCCGATGACTAGGTTAAAATTAAGATTTCAGAACATGATTTAAAACACTACAAATTCTTTCTTTGGAAGAATACTTGAAAAAAAAATTCATTTTATTTCTTGAGATCCCTGTAGGCCATGAAGTTAATACACTCAACAATGCTTCTTCTGCATTTAATTATCCATGTCCTCCTTATTCCCACACCCTGAAGTATTCACTTCACTTCATCCCTATTGGGAAAAAACGAAACTTCTTGGCAGGCAACCTGAACAAATAGCATCTACGGAAGCACTTCAGACCCGTGGGTCACAGGAGCCTCAAGAGCACCCTGCAGAGGCGGCTCTCGGCCCATCCTCCCTGGCAGCCTGAGTCCTGACACAGCAGTTCCTCTGGGTCCTGGGCTCAGCTGCATGGCCTCAGTCAAACCTCTGGGCAGGTACCGGGCAGGGGGCCTCTGTCACCGCTGCTCTTCTGGAGCATCAGCTGGGCCTGGACCCGACTTAGGCCTCCCTCCCAGCTGGGGCGGCACTGACCCACACCCACCAGCTGGAGATATGGCAGGAAATGCCCAGGGGCCTCGGCCCGCCCCTCACTCAGGCCCCACAGCACCATCTGTATACACAGCAGCCCCAGGAACACCTGCTGAATGCCTGTGCCTCAGGTACTTGGCCTGGTACTGACGACGACTCCTCAGTTTCCCAAGCCCTGCAGTGACTGCTTCAGGTGATTTTCAACATCAGGTCTTATATGAGTGGCAAGTGTTCTCTCCTGTTTTTTTGGAAGTCTGTCTGAATTCTCCTTAAATGTTGGGTGCAATCCATCAGTGAAACCTTCTGAGCTGGGGCTTTCCTTCGTGGGAAGTTGTTTTTACTAATTGAGTCTCTCTCTTGTTCTAAGCCTGTTCACTTTTTTCTTAGTCTGTAACTGATAGTTCACAGCTTTCTAGGAACTGGTCTCAGTTAGCTGATGTGTCCACCCAACACAGATGATGTCTCAGCCCTTTTACTGGGGGCAGTAGGGTCTGAGAAGATTCCCCCAGGGGTATGGACGCAGTGCCCCCCCAGGACATGGAGAAAGTCCCCAGCCTGGAAAGTTTCTCTATGCAGCCAATCAGCTGCGGGAGACGGCCAGGCCTGCAGGAGAGGCCCCGGACCCCAGACCAAGCCCCGAGCCTGGCTGGGCAGATGCCCCTGGCTGAGGGGCGGGAGGAGCCAGGCACAGGTGGTTGCCCCTGCTTGCTGCCCAGCCAGTTCCCACCCCTTACCTGGAGCTCTGGGCTCTGGGGACACAGTGCTCCTCAGTCAGCTTGGGCTGTCACGGATTCCCCAGAACAGGTGTGCACCCAGCTGGACCCCCGCACACCTGTGGGCTCCGTGCATCCCAGCACCCACGTCTAGGATGCTAAGGCCACGGTGGGCACAGCGGGGACAGTCAGTGGCTCCAGGAACATCCAGCCTCCAGCTCTGCCACGAGGCTCAGACCCAGAGAAGCCCCTGGTGCACTGAAGGGCCAGAGGACAGAAGGAGCCAGGCACCCAACGAAGCCCCTCGGAACCAGGCCTGTCCTATTTGCAACCTATTCTTCACCCTTATTTCTTCTCCAGTAAATTCAGATTTTCAATTAGATTGTAAACATTTGGAGAGAAGCAGAGACCACACCTCCAGCCACACTGGAGATAGCGGACTGAGATACTCACCAAGCGGTGGGAATTAAGTAGATTCTTAATTGAGTGAAGTCACTGGAGGCTTTCTCAAAAAGCCTTTTCTATTGTGAAACATCACAAACACAGCCAACATCACAGCTGAGTGAATTATTCCCTCAGTTCTCAGGACCCTCTTTTGACAAAACAAAACGATCCACTCTCCTTAGTTTTACCACAGAAGTCTAAACAGTATAGGTCAGGTTCTGCTGTTACTTTTTTAAATAAAATAAACAGAATCACACAGTATATGAGCTCCTGTCTTCTCATCCCCATGTCTGTAGCTTCATCTACACTCTTGTATGCTGAGCAACATATGGACGGAAATACCACAGTGACCTTCCTGTCCAGGGCCCAGCCACCACGCATACCTCCGGTACCTGTTCCTTGGGGCCCATGCAGAGCGGCTGGTTTATACTTGAGAATGACTGTGCCTTGGGGAAGGTGTATCCTAGATTTCAAAAGATGATGCAAGTTTCCGGCAAGAGTGTTTATGCTCCTCCCTCAGCTTTGCCTCCTCACCAGCGTTTGTTGTCAATTCTAATTTTAACCACTGGGGAAGTATCAGTGATAACTCACTGAGCCCTTTTGTAAGTTTCTGGGCCATGTGCGTATCGTCTTTTGTGACTTGTTGATTAGTACCCAAGCTCTTTCTTGCTGCTGATAGGATTTTTACTTTACATTTGAGTTCTTTTTCTGGTTATTTGCAATGCAAATATCTAACTTTGCCTTTTCATTTTTTTTTTTTTTGATTGAAGTATACATGATTTACAATGTTAGTTTCAGGTATACAACAAAGTGACTGAGTTACACACACACACACTTTTCTATTATAGGTTATTAAAAGATACTGAATAGTAGGGCTGAGTCCCTTAGCTGTTCACCTGCAACTACCACAACACTGTTAATCGGCTCTCCTACAATACAAAACATAAAGTTTGAAAGATAACTGAATATATTTCCCTGGACTATACAGTAAATCCTTTTAATCTACTGCATACATTGTACTATCTGCATTAATCTCAAACTAACTTATCCCTCCCCTGCCTTCCATTTTGTTAAGTTCATTTGTATCATTTTTTTGGATTCCACATAGAAGTGGTATCATGCCTTCTCTTATTTCACCTAGGATGATAATCTCTAGGTCCCTCCATGTTGCTGCAAATGGCAGTAATTCATTCTCTATGACTGAGTTATAGTCTTATTTATTTATATGCCACATCTTCATCCATTCATCTGTCAACGGACATGTTGCTTCCATGTCTTGGCTTTTTAGAGTGCTGCTATGAACACTGGCCATTTCTGTCTTTTCCAGAATGTATACCCAGGAGTGAGACTGCTGGATCAGATGGTCATTCTATTTTTGGCTTTTTAAGGAAAACTTCATGAAGTTTTCCACAGTGACTATATAACTTACATTCCCACAAACAGTGCGGGAGGGCTCCCTTTTCTCCACATCCAGCCTTTATGTCTAGACTTTGTGATGATGGCCAGTTTTTTCCTTTTCTTAATGGTATCTTGGTTCTATTATACATTTCTTATTTGTTGATCTCTACTATTACCTTTATTTTCTCTCATCTACTAAAGTTTAATTTTGCTTTCTATGACCTCTTGAGATGAATGTTTAGATGATCAACTTTCAGCCTTTCACAATTTTAAATGTTTTGTGTTTATACACTTTCTTCTATGCAATATTTTTGCTTCATCTCACAGGTTTTAGCATGTTGTATTTCTGTCATCACTCAATTTAAGACATTTCCAGTTTCCATTGTGATTTGTCCACTGACCCATTGGTAACTGACACACAGAATTCCTGGTGTCTAACCTCTTCACTTTCTGGTCATCGTTTTGATTTCGATGCTCAGAGAGCACATTCAATGACAAAGATGAGCTTCAAAGGAGTGTTCACTCTGCAGTTGGTGGGTGCATCTTTCTACATTTGCCCTTTAGGTCAAGGTGGCTGATCATGTTCAGATCTTGCATAACTTAATGGCCTGCGCTGTATCTCCCACAGAGAGGCTATGTTAGTGTGCCTGTGCTGTTTTCTTAAAGATCTCTAATTTCCTATCAATTCTTCCTCTTCAAGGCTATGTTCCACAGGTATGAACGTAGGATGCAGATGATTCCTAGTGACCAGCTGCTTTATCTTCAGCAGGTTGTCTTTGTCTAGTAGTGGTATTGTTACCTTCCTCCATCCTTTAATTTTCAATCTTTCTGTATCCTTATTTTTTAACAGCTTTATTAAGATAGAATACAATTAAACAGCATATGTTTAAGCTGTACAATTTGATCAATTTCATGTTTATATAAAGGAAACCACCTCCACAATCAAGACAATATTATCCATTATCCTCAAGTTCCTTCACAGTCATTTATGACTTCTCCCCTCCCAACGTCCTGTTACGAGGCAACCATCAAGCTGTAGACGTGATAGATTAGTACGTTTTCTAGAACCTCATAAAATAAAATCACATACTACGTACTTCGTCATCTTTCACTTAATTATTTTGAAATTTCATTTTATTGCTGAATAGCATTCCATTTATGGATATACCACACAATTTATCCACTTCACTTGATGATAGACATTTGACTATTACATGATAGGTTCTGACTATCACAAATATTCTGAGTATTCATTTCTTTGCATAAGACATGCTTGTCACTGTCTTTTGAGTGCATACCTGGGGATGGAAATTCTATGTCAGATAGTAGATGTTCCTTTCAGAAGTCATACCATTTTAGACCCACCAGCAACATATGAGAACTTGTTTACCTACATCTGCCCCAACATTTGGTATGGTCAATCCTTTTTAATTCAGACATTCATAGGTGTGTAATGCTATCTCATTATAGCTTCTATTTGCATTTCCCTAACGATGAATATTAACCATCACACACACTTGCTTTGCCCAGTATGGGCTCCCTTCCACTGATTCCTACCGCGCAACATGAAAATCGCAGTTCAACACGTCTGCACATTTTCACATCTACCAAGTTCCCGATACTAAACAAGTCTGCTGCTTGCACATTTTCAGCGTTTATTTAGCTAAACCCACAGCAAAACAAATAAACAAATGCCTTATTTCTCTGAGAAACCTGCTTCCTCTGGTCAAGTACACAAATTTTTGCTCCCAGATGGCCTAGACGGCCTGTGTGCGTGTGAAGAGCAGAGCGGCATTCCTGAAAAGTGATGCATGAGGATGGGCTGTGTCAAGCTGCTTTCTCACTGCGGGCCTTGCATCTTCTTCAGTCAGCATGGTCCTGTCAGCCACTGTAATCTCCACCAGGAGAGGAAACAAGATTTCTGTTAAGTGGTCCTTCATCCTGAGTGCTGCCAGTTCACACCACTGCCCACTCAAGTTGTAGTTTTTCTGGAAACCATCCAGGTTGTCACCCAAGGCAAAGGAATATAAAGCACTGTCTTCTTCAGGGCTTCTCTCTGTCTGTGCCACTTTCCAATGCCAGAACCCCATTAGCTCCAGTTTCAGAGACAAGCTTACACCGTCCTGAGGAACTGCCGGGGTGGCCAAGGATGCAAATCTGTTCCTCTCCGTGATTCGGAAAATCCACACCATCACATAATACTAACAGACCCAGACATTTGTCCCTCCCACTGCTGATGTCACTTGCCAAGTTTCAGCCCTCCTGGGCTTCAATATCACTTGTACTACAAGGATCTAAAAAAAATTGCTTTCTTAAAGTTATTGCTTACTCTTTAATAAACTTTCCCCCCTCCTCTAATTTTAGGACATTTTATGTACAGAGAATATCTGTGTACCCCCACCCCCTGCTGCTTCTCCTATTATTAGCATCAAGCCTTAGTTACTGTGGTACTTTTGCTGCAACTGACAAACCAACCCCAATCATTACTAACTCAAGTTCATAATTAACATGAGGGCTTACTCTCCATGCTATACACTCTATGGTCTGGGATGTGTCTCCACCATTAAGCAGTGTCACTGCCCTAAGGTCTCCACCAGTCATCCCTTTTCCTCCCCCATCCCTCCCCGAAACCTGGGCAACCACTTATCTTTTCACCGTTTGCCTTTACCAGAAAATCATGTAATTGGGATCATACAGAATGCAGCCTTTTCAGATTGACTAGACTTCTAAAACAACTTGTTCTCCATAGTTTATTAGTTCCAAGTTCATGAAAAGTTAGTACACACTGCTGGAAAGCATACTGAGGACTGGAGGAACAAAATCCCATGGACCAGTTCTGGAACACAGATATTTTCAAGAGTATACTCCCTTGGATTAAAACATAAACACAAACTAAGCCTTTTTTCCAATTCATAATGACTGTTACTGCTAGAAATATCAAAATCTCTAAAACAAAAAAAAAGTTCTTAATTAAGGAAAAGAAGAAAAATTGAGCTAGGAAGTTTGAATTAGAAATTATGACTGCAAAAGATAGCAGAAGAGTAATTAGGTTAAAAAAAAAAGAAGAAATGAAAGACATTCAGAGTGGAAAATAAGGATGATGATCTTTATTGGCAGATCACACAAACCTACATAGAGAAAATCCTTAAAAATTTACACCAAAAACCTATCCACACTAGTAAGTTCAGTAAGATGGCAAACACAAGACCCCAAGCAAAGTGGGTACAAAGAGGACATACCTCAGCAGTGATGGCCACAAAGTGTGAGTCCACAGCTAACACCTCACTCAACGGTGAGGAATAAGACAATAAGGAATAAGACAAGGTTGTCTACCTCTACCACTGTAATTCAATACAGCACTGAAAGTTCTAGCCAAAGCAATTAGGCAAGAAAAAGAAGTGGAAGGGATGCAAGTGAGAAAGGAGGAAGCACAACCGTACTTGCAGACAATATGGTATTATGTACATAAAACCTTAAGGATCCCACCAAAAACATGTGTGAACTAATCAACAAATTCAGTTAAGTTGCAAGATGCAAAATCAATATATAGAAATCAGCTTCATTGCTATACACGAATAATTAGCTCTCAAAAAAAATTAAGAAAATGTTTCATTGAAAATTGCATCAAAAACTAAAATATCTAGGGAATAAATTTAATCAACAAAGTGAAAGAATTGTACATTTGAAAATGCACAGAACTCAGAATAACCAAAACAATCTTGAAAAAGAACATAATTGGAGGACTCCTAGTTCTTGATCCCAAAACTATAAAACAATAGTAACTACCTTTGCTTCTGGCATTAAGGCTAGATACATAAATCAATGGAATAGAATTGAGAGTCCAGAAATAAATTTATACAGACTTATGGTCAAATGATTTTCAACAAAGGTAAACCATTTAACAAATGGTGCTAAAAATGAATGGCTATGTACGTGCAAAAGAATAAATCTAGACCCCCTCCCTCACACCATATGCAAAAATTAACTCAAAACAGACCAAAAGTATAAATGTAAAAGCTGTAAGTATAAATTCTTAGAAGAAAACATAGATGTAAATTTCTGTCACTGTATCAGTTAGAACATAACATTACAGATAAAGGTAGACAGATAAAGAAAAGAGAGGTAGACAGGCATAGAGACAGATTTATTTTAAGGAACTGGCCTAAGTGACTGTAGGGACAGGCTGGCAATTCAGGGAGCACTCGACACTACAACCCTGAAGCAGAACTCCTCCTCCAGGAAATCTCTTTCTGCTTGAAGCCTTCAGGAGACCGGAGGAGGTTTCACCACATTGTTAAGGGCAATGTCTTCTACAAAACATCTCCAAAGGTCCCAGATTAAGTGTTTGATTTAGTGTCAACCTAACCAAGTTGACACAAAACTAACCATCACAATGAGTTTGGACTAGGCAATAATTTCTTAGACACGGTATTAAAATGACAAGTAACCAAAGGAAAAATAGAAAAATTATACTGCATGAAAATTTCAAAATCTGTACATCAAAGAAATAGTATCAAAAACAGTGAAAAGATAGCCTAGAGAACAGAAAAAATATCTGCAAACCATGTATCTAATTTAGGTCTAATATTCAGAATATCTAAGACCTCCAAATATCTGCAAACCATGTATCTAATTTAGGTCTAATATCCAGAATATCTAAGACCTCCAAATATCTGCAAACCATGTATCTAATTTAGGTCTAATATCCAGAATATCTAAGACCTCCAAATATCTGCAAACCATGTATCTAATTTAGGTCTAATATTCAGAATATCTAAGACCTCCAAATATCTGCAAACCATGTATCTAATTTAGGTCTAATATCCAGAATATCTAAGACCTGCGTGCACGCTAGCTTGCTTCAGTCGTGTCCAACTCTTTGTAGCCCACCAGGCTGCTCTTCCAAAGGATTCTCCAGGCAAGAACACTGGAGTAGGCTGCCATGTCCTCCTCCGGGGGATCTTCCTGACCCGGGAATCAAACCTGTGTCTGTCTCCTGCATTGGTAGGTGGGTTCTTTACCACTAGCGCCACCTAGGTATCCAGAATATCAAAGACCTCTTACAGCTCAACAATAAAACAACAAATAAGCCAGCTTTTCATAGGGACAAAGGACATGAGTAGACATTTCTCTAAAGAAAACATGCAAATAGCCAGTGATTTTGTACAAAGACATTCAGCATCATTAGTGACTAGGAAAACCTGCGAAAAAAAAAACTACTTTACACCTACTAAGATGGTGAGAATCAAAGACAGTAACAGTGTCGGTGAGGAAGCGGAGATGTAAAATGGCTTAGCCACTTTAGAAGACAGCCAAGCAGCTCCCCAAATGCCTGAACATGGGGTTACCTTATGACTCAGCAATTCCACCTCTAGGTACCCACCCAAGAGAAATGAAAACACAGTTCCTCACAAACATTGTACACACGTCTGTAACAGTATAACTTACCACAGCCAAACTACAGAAGTAGCCCAAATGTCCATCATTCTGGAGTGTTCTGCAATTAGACAGTAGTGATGTCTGCAATCTTGTGGATATGGTAAAAGTCACTGAAGAGTTTAAAAAGTGAATTTTATGATGTGTAATTTACATCTCGACTTTATAAGAACAGAAGTAATGAATATGACCCGACCTCCCCTCCCGGCTCTCCTGGCCTTGGGCTGCACTCCCAGGTAGGGTGAAGCCCCATGCAGTGGGGCTTCAGCTCCAGGGAGCACCCTCCCCAGGTGTACATAAGGATCCAATTGAGGTGTCGGTCACTACCCTCCAGTAAGGAGCCTACTAGGCAGCATTTCAAACCAAGTTAACACAAAATTAGCTCAAATGGCTTAGTCCCTTTTGCTCAGGACTTCCTCTACATTCTGGACAAAAGGGACAGTCCAGTCTCTGCAGGCCTACTCTAAGATCCAGGTCAGGGTCTGCATTTCTAGTGGGCCAGAGAGGTGTGTGACCCCATGGTGTGAGATGAATGTATAGATAAGCCACACCAACACCCCTCCAGGTCGACTTGTAACTTGTACTGGTCAGAACAATGATGCCAACAATCATAAATGCACTAATAATGCACACGACATGGTAGGGTAGGAGTGGTGTCCCCCCAGGGAAGGACCCACCAGGGCCATTACACCCAGTGGGTTGGGAGAGGGGTGCCAGGCATGCCAGGTCTCACTAGCACCCAGAACACCATCTGTCCATCTTCAACCATGAGCAGAAATTAACTTCAGAAAGCATGAATGGTTTAATGAAGCCTATAGAACCTCATATAACCTCTTGGAAACTCAGCCCACCCCTTACACAGGAGGACAGACCTGATGTAAATTCGTATCTTAACATGATTTAAGTGAATGTTCTTAGATTAAGTAACATTTTTTAATACTATCATTTATTGATAAATCATTCTGCATCTGACTGTGATTAAAAGCATTTCTACTATTTCATGAAACCATAACTGTACAGGGTAAGCATAACCTCCTCTCAGGAGAAACTGAAGGACACGGGGCTAACTGGCCCAAAGCCATGGGATAAATGGCCCTAGGATTTGCACCAGCTCACCTTAGAACCTCATGGTTGATGGTGCTAGGGCTGTCAGTGAGGAGCTCAGGAAGCCCACAGGCCTCATCACTCACTGCATCATCAAGGCTGACTATAACTGGCAGAGGCCTGTAACGTCCATAGTACCGTTTATGTCCTCACCAGGACTTAACACAGGGAGGGCTGGAAAACACATCCCAGCCTGTCTGCTGAACAGAACTCAGTAAAATCTGCATCACATAAAAAGTAACCTAGTTTCTGGCAGTTATGTCAATAATTTTTAATCTAAATAAATAATTCCAACATTTCTTTGTAGCCAAGTACATTGGTTTCAAAAATGTATTTCTAATAATTTTAAATATCTCAAATAAGAAAACACTTTTTTTAATTCAAAGAATATTAAATTATTAGAATACATTTATAAATATTAAGATGGATTTATTTATAAATAGTAATTAATTTTAGTAATAAAATTACTAAAAATTTATTACTATGATGGGTGACTTAGACATAACTCTCAGAAGCAAATAAAGCAGAAACATCACACACAAGGATTCAGCTCAGGGTAGGGTCTGTGTTTCTGGTGGGCCAGTGAGGTGTGTGTCCCCACGGTGTGAGATGAATGCATGCCGTCCCATGTTGTATATCAAACAGGACAAAAGTGACAAGTGAGAAGACCTGCAGATCAAGGTGGCAGCAAAGGTGCAAGAGGACACAGGCAACGAGGGGATGGGGTAAACAAAGGGCACAGGCAAGGAGCCACACACAGCAGATGGTGTGAGATACTGCTCACAGTGTTAGTCACTCAGTCATGTCCAACTCTTTGTGACCCCATGGACAGCCTGCCAGGATCCTCTGTCCATGGGATGTCCCAAAATCTGGAGTGGGTTGCCATTTCCTTCTCCAGGGATCTTCCCAACCCAGGGATCAAACCCCGGTCTCCTGCACTGCAGGTGGATTCACCATCAGAGCCACCAGGGAAGCCCCATCACGAGTCTTCCTCAAGTCTGTGGTGAGAGCTGATGTGCGGAGAGCACATCCAGGATGATGGGAAGAGGTGCTGAGAGAACAGACCCACCTGACATGCCGGGGCACAGGAACGGGCTTACGGAGAGGGAGACACAGAGACCACAGGGGAGGGGGACTCACCAGAGAGCCACGGATGGCAGACTCACAGAGGGAGGGGCCACGTCCACCTGCAGTTTACGTTCTAAACCAATAAATGCACTCAGCACCTCACAGAACTAAGCATGGGGAATCGCAGCACTTAGCTGTAACATACAAGGGATTAAACCGTAATCACCCAGATTTAAAACAATTTTACTAATAGATCAACTTTTCGACCATCACCAATCACAGATTACGTTTGTGTCTATACAGGGCCATGAACACAGCAGAATGAGTGTCACGGTCATTCTTGAGAACCCAGGGTTTAAAACAACTATGGTCTCAAAGTGGAAGCCAAAAACTCAGGAGTTCTAGTTCTCTGGTAAAGAACAGCACAGAGGGGGACTTAATGCAGAAGTGTTTATACCAAATGAAGGTCAGATAACACAAAAAAGGTTTTTTGTACCAGTATGGCAAGAGAAAAAATATAAAGAAAAAAAAAAAAACTAAGGTCGAGCAACACATAGTATAGACATGGCAACAACAGAAAGCCAAGGAAAGACAACAGTATTTACATTTCAAGTAGAGATCAATAAAACATTTTCAGTATTAAAGTCTTTTATATTTTAATTACTGTGTAACTTTTATAATTTTATTGGGCTTTATAATTTTATAGGACTAAGAAGTATATACATTTTCATTAACACAGTTTTATGCATTAAACAATATTTTAACAAAAATAATTCAAAACAATATTGAGTCCAAAAGAATTATTTTTCTCCTTAAGGAAGTCCATGTTACTCAAGGTAAAGAAACCCAGACAATCAGATACTGCACTTTTCTTATGAACTCAATTTTTTCACTTGGGTATTTAGATGATTTTTTAAATTATAGAAATAAAAAGATAATCTATGTTAGTGGATATAATCTGAATGTCTGACAATCACTACTTATCTGGACAACGTGGCTTAAGAAGCAGTATGACAATACATTTCTCTTCGTCAGTTATCAACTGTGGAGAAAATCTACTCTTCTCTCATGTTAAGGACCACAAACCACACAGGCTATAAGACTCCGCCCTGTGGAATACTGCGTTCACAAAGACCAGGTTTGTTGACTGGAAAAAAGTGAGTCTTCGGACCCAAAAACATGATGGTAAGTACTGTAACCAACTTTACATTTTAATGCAGGTGTCATGTCAAAACCTCACTTTACGGTCAATGGTTAATCTTCAGATTACTTGGTAAAGTTATCTACTGTTAAGTGCCTGTTTAAAAAAAAAAACTATTATATTAGATACAGGAAAACTATGCACTCAGTAGTTAGCAGTGTTTCCCCGTAACTTCTGAACAATACTTAATTACTCAAGTGCAGTGAACAAACAATGCAAAGTTTCACTCTCAATGTATTCAACAGTCAGCTTCTTTACTGCCCACAGGTTTCTGACTTGATGGCGGAATATTAACTTCACTTTATAATATTTTGGCTGCCAAAACCTCAGACGTCAGCAGCTGTTCTTACGGAACAAAGACAAGATGAAGGGATTCACAGTAAAGTCTACATCCAGAGTAGAGGGGCCAGTGCCCAGTCCTGACACGCTATCTGGTCAGTCACCACTGGAGGGAGGACAATTCCTGAACTCTTAAGAAGTGAAATCCATCTGGCTTTGATCATCGACTTCATAAATGAACTTGAAAATAAAATCTTGTATGGATCTTCAGACTGCATGTGAAAATGAGATGGAGCAGACCTTTAGGGAATTTTTAGTGAGACTGTCCTATTAAAGATGTAAACTCCATGGGCAATCTCTTCAGATCCAGTGTTTGTTTTTTTTAAATGACATACTCACTCCATGAGTTCCTCAAACTCCCTTACTTCACAGAATGATGGTTTTGACTTGTCATTTATTTTCTGTCATCAAATACCTTCAATACTTTTCTCTTCAGAAAATACTTGTGGTGTACCTTTTCTTTTCCATACTCTACTATATTTATAAAATAGCAACATTTTCAGTATGACCTATAATAACATTTCCACCTACAGTTTAGTAACTTCAGAGGCATATTAATTTAGCATAAAAGACATTCTATTTTCATATACTTCCTGGTTTAAGATAAAAACAGTACTGGGAAGGAATTAACTGCTAATGCTCCTATTAATCCTGTAACACACTGCATCCACTGCTTTCCATCATGTTTCTATTTTTATATACAAATTATATACACTTCCCCAAATCTCAGGAGCCGGACTCTTTTTGTGAATATAACCAAAAGCCAACCAAGTTGTTGCTGGAAAATCATATTGGTACTTCATACTTTTCTGATAGAAAAGTGGAATCAGTACCTTTTAGATCCTTCCCAGCCATTAATTATACTATAATACTACACATATGTGTCTAAAAAATATAAAAGGAAATCTGAGGGGAAAAAAAATCCCTTAAGTAACTCGCCAATCCTATAACTCACGACACCAGATGGTATCACACATACTTCTGACATGAGAGCATGGCCGTGTGTCCATCAGAAAGAATACAACTTTGACCAAATCCAACAATTCACAAGGCTCCTTCCAGAGTTGCCCACGCCGCCACACTCATGTCACCACACACCACATCTAGAATGGAAAATACATTGATATTTTCCAACTGTGTCCTCTAAATATTCAAAACAATTGAATTTCATGTGTATTTATCAATAACAATATATACTTAGTGGAAAGTATTTAAGTCAATGAATCGGTATTAAGTAATCCAGACTATAAACTATATGCAAGTCAAACCAATTCTCCATACACTTACTCAAATTTGAAGTGATAAATTCCTTTAAAGAGATTATTTAAAGTAATTTTTTCTATTTTATACCCAAAAGATCAAACACCACTGACTACCTCTGACAAAAGTTCATGTTCCAAAATCCTGAAAAGTCACACATAAACCTGCAACAACAAATGCCTTTAAAGTACTAGAAAAAATATTTTTTAAATAAGGGATTTTGAAAATTAGTAATTAAAACCATTAAAGAACAACACTGACCTAACAGGACACTTTATTTTTGCAATTTTTATTAATACATGATCATCCCCAAGGGTCTTACCTGCTAGCCTTTCAAAGGCAATGCACACCTGGGCAGGAGGGGGGAGGCCTTCACAACAATGGATGTGGGAAAATGAGAGAAGACAAGAGGTCGAGGTGCCCAGGTGCTCAGTACACTAATGCGGGAACAACAAACAGCATTCAGGTGGTTACTGGCGCCCACGTAGGACAGGACACACTCCCTACGAAAGGGGTCACTACACACCAATCCAGACCATCAGGAACCACCACTCTCACATAGGATGTCAGCAGGATTCCACTTGATCTCAACCACTTAAAACTTTTTAAGAAGGTATGCCAAGGTAACAGTCCCTTTCAAACCTATTTTAACAAAGTACACATGCACTAGTATGTATGTATACATTCTCTATGTGTCACTTTAAACATCTTTGATATTTAAAGTCACACTGAAATTAGTAAATTTAGATACAGTGCTGCTAACTTTAATGTATTCTGGCCAAGAAAAGGTAGCTCACCATTTTAACTCTGAATGCACTTGATAAAAACACATCAGGGGTTGTTTGAGAAATAAATTCTTATTACACGACCACCTGTCTATTTTCTTCAGAAAACAGAACTTGTAAGGAGGAAAGATTTTCAACAAAGTAGTACACCCAAGCGCTATGAGATGAAAAACAGCAACCCAAAGCCTCAAGTCACTGTGGTCAAAGCAGAGCACAAGTGAACTTTCAATTCAGAATTACACAGCTGCCAGAGTTAAAAGTAAGTAGACAAAATTAATCCCAGTCAGTACTAAGAGCAATGGGGGCAGATACTATGAAGAAAACTAGAATGTATATTTGGCTAATCTGCTACCTAAATTTTCTAAAAACTGCTAGAATCTCTTTCAATAATATTTCTAGTGAAATCAAGTTGAAAACGTAATACCTGGGACTATCCCTCCTAACAAGAAATTAAAGCCTATTAGGAAATCTGTACTCTGCAAATTCCAATTTGCAAGAAGTATGCCATACGGGACAATGAGAGGTGTGTATAGATGAACAGCTACAAGAATTTCAATTTTTGCAATCTCAGCAAGTTACTGTACACACACATCAATATAACAGAAATGGCACCGTTTCTGAAGACACATTCCACATTTTATTTACAATTTAAGACTAACTTTAATCTCCAAATCACATATCCATACACCTAATTCCTTTTTGATTTCATTTAAATGTAAATGCATGGTCTGTCCAACAAAGACTGTAAACAAATATTTACCACATCTGTTACATGGAACACACAGGAACAGCTTGTAACAGAAATTCATCCACCTCCCCCACAACATTTTTTATTATAAATACAGGTATCAAAACAATCCTGAACATATTTTTGATACTACTAGTAGTCAGCACCCATACCGCTTCAAAGATGAACACACTTTGTGACAATAGTCATTGTACCTGCTACTTTAGACAGTTTCAACTGAAGCTCTTTCTCTAAGCAAGATGATGGAGCACGCCACTCGAGTTTCCTTCTCGGCTTCCCGGTCAGAAACACACCTGCCTGCACAGCCAGCCAACACTTCTTGCTGTGCTCTCACCTGCAAACCTGAGTTCCAGTGAGGACTCCAGGTGCGTGCTTAAGTGGTGGTGCCTTAACAAGAAAAGACTGCTGAATTTTCCTCCTGTTACCTGAAAACATAATGGGTGTACATATATTAAATATATTCTTACAAATGTCCAGGTCATGTTTACCAGCTGGAATTATCTTACTTTAATGTGTGGGTATTTTGCATTGTGATATTTAATCAAGACATTAACATGAGTAGAAGGTTGCTGATTTAAGACAAGTTTGAGATCCACTAAAATTAATTATTGTATGTTTGTCCTTCTGGTGGCTGTGGAAGCTTCATATTTTCTTTGGACATCATTAGACGTCTTAGCTCTTGAAGTACAACTTTAATGCTATATGAATTTTGCCATTTTGCTAACACTGGTATGCTTCGTGCATCCACCTGAAAGGAGGGAGAAGAGTACAATTAACTGAAGTTCAAAGTACTTGGGCACCAATTTACTAGATGTACTTTAATAAGAAGGGCTTTAAAAATCCAGTCAAGCACTATTTTCACAAAAGCAAACATTATAAAACCACAGGTCCACACAATACTTAGGGCCACAATCCAAGGCCTGGGCAGTCACTCACACCAGGGATCAGGAGACAGCGGTAACCCTGACTTCTGCTTTCAGATCCCACTCCAGCATGCTCTCTGCACTGCGCAGGACTCGTCTTCCACTGGGGGAGACGGACAGGCTGGGGCTACAGCCCCTTCAAAACCTCAGCCACAGGTACCTGCCGTCACCTAAGATAGGCCTAGGTGACGGCAGATCTGGCAGCTCCCTGGAAACCCACCCACTGAGGAACACCTATTCCCCGACCATCCCCTCTCCACCCTGGTGCCTGTCAAAAATGACCAGTGTCCAATGTGTAACACCAGAGATACAGACTACTATGTAGAAAATACACAGGCACCACGAATGTGTTGTACAGCACAGGGAAACATAACCATCATTTTGCAATGACTTTAAATGGAGTATAATTTATAAAACTACTGGATCACTATATTGTACATCTGAAACAAATATAATACTGTAAATTAACTATACTTCAATAAAAAAATACAATTTTTTTAAAATTAGAGAAAAAACTGTTTTAATAGTTCTACTGCCTGAAGTGGTAACAAGAGGTCAAGCAGGAAGGGCACCAAAGACCCCACAGGAAACGCTGGGAGAGGAGACGTCCAGTGAGGCTACAAAGTCCCACACACACCTGAGAATCCAGGAGACACACGTGTGCAAGGCTGCACACAGGCTTCAAAGCCTGAGAAAGCCATAAATGCTCACCTATGGCTGACCCTGACCAACACACAGACATTGTGATTATGCACCATAACCAAGCAGAATTTATCCAGGAAGTGTAAGGTTGGCTCAACATACAAAAATCAATGTAACACACTGTATTAACAAAACAAAGAACAAAACCCATGACTATCTCCACAGACACAGAACAGCTTCTGACAAAATCCAACAACCTTTCATAATAAAAATACTCAACTAGTGTTATCAACCCAATAAACAGCTTCCACTTGCCTTTCTGTTGTTTTAATGTTCTCATGACTAGAAACTTACAGGTTGTGTAAAAATAAAATAACTACTTTAACTTACCATTCCACTGGAATTATTTATCCCATTCATATTAATTTTGGTTACAAATCTAACTGATGGAGGAGCTTCTGGGTATTTAGGTCCACATTCTACTTTCAGGCTATATATTCTGTTTTCATAATTTGTCTGGAAGGCAGAAATAATAACAACAATATTCAAGTGCTAATAAACTGGAAAAGCACAAGATAAATGTACTTAATAGTGCCATGTGTGTGATCAAGAATTTACTTTTCAACACATTTATTGATCTATATGGTTAGCAAAAACGCAGTTAGTGTGCAATTAAAAAAGGAAAATAAAACATAAATGAAAGGGACAAATTTAATACCTGTTGATTCTTGTATAAATCTGGAAAAAAAGAAGCTGACCATCTATGGATCTTACTCACCCCAACAGATCCACAGCTTTCTCTCTCGTAGTAAGAGATCTCCCCAGTAGAGGTGGATCTCAAGTGTTAATAACGATGGTTTAAAATGTATACAACAATCTAGTACATATATTAATAAATGTTTCAGTATTTTTAAAAACTAAACAGCTATATAAAACTCATCTGAGTTTAACAGCAAGCACATATTAACAGTATGCCCAGGACCTGGAGAGGCTTAAAAAAAACTAAAAAGGTCAAGGAGACACCTGTCTGTTGCTCTCCACTCACATGCATACCAGCCTCTCTAGAACTTGCAGGAAAAGTATAATAATTAGATAACCAACAAGGACCCCACTGTACAGCACAGGGAACTACACTCAGTATTTATGATAATCTTTAAAGGAAAAGAATCTGAAATAAAAACAGACACATAGGTAGATAAAACTGAATCACTCTGCTGTACACCTGAAACTAAGACAACATTGTAAATCAACTACAAGAAAACAAAAAAAGCCCCTGAAAAATCTCATACTCTTAAAAAGTACATGGAAACAATCAGAATTCTCATACTTTGCTGGGTATAGGGAATGGTATAACTATTGTGGAAAAAATATGGCATTTTTTCCTATGCATTTCACTACACATTCACCTCCCCTCCCCTAACGCCCCTACCATGCAGCAATTCCATTCCTAGGCATTTTTGAACCAAGACAAATGGAAACAAACCTACGTTCACAAGATGACCTGTAATTACAGCAGCTTTATTTGTAATAACCAGAGAGAACCGTGATCAGAGGAAGTGACAAGCACACTGCAGCGTGTCCCCATCATAATGAAAAGAACCCACTATGGAGCTCACAGGTGGACCTGAGGGAACTGCACCCAGTCAAAAGGAGCAGGCCTCTCAGTAAACACACTACATGATTCCACTTACACTGAGTTCTATGACGGGCAAAATACTCTAGGGCATAGGAAGTAGTGACCAGGTCAGGTCTGGGGTTGAGGAGGGGCAGGGGACTCTCTAGGGTGAAAGAAATGTTCTGTATCTCAACATAGCTGCAGGTAGCAAGATACACCTGTTGAAAGTCATGGTAAGACCTATGCATTTCACTACACGCAAATTATACACCAAGTTTTCAAAAACAGTTAGTGTGCAATTAATGCAGTTAGTGTGCAATTAAAAACAAAATAAAAACAAAAACAAAAACCTCTAAATTAGCCTACAATGCTTAAAATTAAACATCCTAACTTTTGATACCCTGGATTAATTTCATCATCTCTGGATTTTAAATTAACAGCCAAGCCTTTCTGTTACCTAACAAAAGAGTACAACAGAGAAGAGAGTAGTAAGTAAACTATACACTACAGTCAGAAACTCTCCTATTGCCTAATTATTAATTCATTTAATTCTCAAAACTTCTAAAGTGAACGGTACTTCATTTGCATGTAAGTAAACTTGGAAAAGTTACTAAATCTCTAATGCTAAAAATTTAACAAACATATGGAAAAACAAAACTGCTAATTATATAAATCCAAATAAATACTGGAATAATATAAAGCAACCAGGGATCTTAATAACATAAAAACAAGAAACAACTAACCAAGTAAAAGAATGTTAAGGTAGCAATTTTCACATTACTCTAAAGCTGGGACAAAACTGGTCTAAATCTGGTACCCTGCAAAGAAAAAACAACCAAGATGAGATGCCAGCTCCTGCAGGTTTAATTAAAAGGCAGTTGAATGAACGCTGGGACCACAACCCTTCATCCAGCCCCTCAGCTCAGCAAGGGGGCTAAGCCTGGCTGGAAGACAGGGCCCTCTCAGGCTGCACCCTCCTGTACCACAAGAAGGGGAAGGGGCTCCAAGTCGACAACCACAGAAAGTGGCAGGAGACACACCTGTCTCTGAAACCCTGCCAGCTGGCCCACCCCCATCTCACCCTACAAAAGCCAGGCCCCCAGTGGGCACAGCGGCTTCCTGTGGTTCAGCGACACCAGGGAACAGCTGGTGTGGGGGTCCTTCGGATGACACGAACTGGGAGAGAGGTATCTGTAAACTAGGTTATGGGGCTGAGGGTCTTACTTTACACAAGCTCCAACACTCTTCAAGTTCCCTCAGAGGAACCAATGGGAGAAAAATCAAATCTAAGTAAATCTCGGGACTTCCCTGGTGGCTCAGTGGTACAGAACCTGCCTGCCAATGCAGAAGATGTGGGTTCAAGCCCTGATAATGGGGATCCCACATGCCAAGGAGCAACTAAGCCAGTGTGCCGCAACTATTGAGCCTGCGTTCTAGAGCCCTAGAGCCGTGCTCCACAAGAGAAGCCACTACAGCGAGAACCCCAAGCACCACGGCTAGAAAGCAGCCGACACTCTCCACAACAAGAAAAGCCTACACAGCTGTGAAGATCCAGCACAGCCAAAAATAAACAATTAAAAAAAAAAAACTAAGTAATTCTGAAAGCATACTGCACCCAGTTCAGCCTGTCCAATTTTCAAGTTATTCATTAAGTAAGAATGCTCAAAAGTTATAAGCACTTACTTTTACCAAACAGACCATAGTGATACCATTCACAGGTAGTGAAAAGTCCAGGTTTTCATTACAAATACTGAGTTATAAAATAACAAGAATTTTAACCATCAGCATTTTATATCCTCCCTTACATGTCTAATGGAAAAATCAGAGCAGTGGAAGAAGAGGGAACTTGTTAGTTTAGGAGAGAGCATGAATTCTGCAAAGGAATACCAGAAAATGGTAAACAAACATTCGTCTGAAGTTATCAACGCTAATTATCTGACCATTTTTCTTTTCATAAAAATCAAAGTGGCTAAATTCTACCCAAGAGCACAACAGCTGAAACAGTCCCATTACAGGTAGCAAACAGTACACAAAACCAAAGACTAAAAAGAAACTTCAAATTTGCGTTCTTTCTAACAAAGTCAAAGGTCACACGGAACGTACTTAAAAGACTTGCTGCAGGGCCTTTAAGTGAGGAATGCAAAGTAGAAAAAAATTTCCCAATCTAAAAAAGATTTTGAGTAAAAATAAAGTCATGAATTTGAGAAAGACCTAAAAATACAACAATAAGTCTGTGGCCAACAACACTAGGAAACATGCAAGAATCAGCCTTTCCGACATATTTTACAGGTGAAGACATAGAGGCCAGAACATTTCCAAGGCCAACCAACTGTCACTGGCCAACAGCAACGTCACTCAACACAAACCAGCTCAGGAACCCTGTTGATGCACACTCTGGCTAGCAGCGTGTTACATCACAGCACCCTGTTCGCTCCTCCCAAATACCCTCCGCTCCGCGCCTCACCTTTTCTCCTCTCTATCTGGAATGCTCTCCATCCCCATCATCACCTTCTGAAATCCTACCAGCCTGTCCTTTAGGCACTCCAAAGGCAACTTCCTCCACTGTCCAGCCTTCCTCAATTATTCCAGCTAGAAGAGACATATTCTACAGTCCCACAGTGAACTCGCTCTGCCACATTCAGTTTGTCTTCTGCATTCATGCCTTCTCCTCTACTGAACAGCAAACACTTTGACAGCGATGACCACACCAGTCTCCCCCACCACTCCTCCAGAAAATCCAACATCAACAAATGTACAAAAAAATAAGTAAAAAGTGAGGAACTGTTTCAGTTAGTTATCTTAACTATTTACTTTAATATCAATAATATAAAATGAAATGCATACTCTAAAGTTACAGTAAATATTCATAAGAAACAAATGTAATGTATGCACTGACCCGAGGTGGCCCAATGATCATGCCCGTCCACCTTGTGAGTGTCATGTCTTCATCGTCTTCCAGGCCCCAGCTGACTGTACCATCGCCCACTCCTTTCTGTCCTTCTTCAAGTTCTTCCAACAAACGAAAATTACGAGGAACTTTAACGCCTATACAAAAGGAAACCAATGTAAGTAGCTCATATTTATAAGGGCTACACACAATCAAATTCAGCTTTTCCCAAATTAACCGTTAAAAATTATTTACCAAAAAGACAAAATTCTCTTTGTGATCTGTCCCAGGAAATGCTGAATCTAATAATAATAACTCTTCAAAATGAAAAAGCTAAAGACAGCATTGTTCCAAACATAAGAGCAGCACAGAACATGTATACAAACATAGCTTTACAGTGATGTAAATCAATCATAAGGGGATCATTAGAAGTGGTTATTTTCCCATAATTGAGATTTCTGCCAAGAACAATCCATTAGGTAAACAGGCATGACCAGAAAGCCCATCAAAGTGTCACTGCATTAGCACATACTCTCTAGTGATCTGTAAAAGAGAGAATTACATTCCATTTGTAAAAATGCACTAAGAGGCACTACTTTCTAGAATGCTGACCCCACCCTTGGTCCTCACCCAGTCTGCTGGCCACCTAATAACCAGTGTCCTGCCTCCCCTGTGAGCAGGTCCAAGGCTGGAGACTCAGTCTCCTGCTGGGTAATTTCCTATGACATGTCCGTCCCACCCTGGCCCAACCCAGCAACACTTTCACAGCCCTTCTCACACCTCCACTTCTGAACCCTTTAGACCTCATAAGTCTATTTCTCAAATCTTAATAAAAAATCTTCCCCTCTGCCTAGAACCCCAGCCTTTCACAGTCCCCACCCCCTCATTCTCACTGAACCTAGTTTTGCCACCATCACCATCCTGACCTCCAAACCCTGGAACCAGCAGGGCTGGTGATACAGCCTGTGACTTTACCACAGCCTCTCTCAGGATCACTGGCCTGGCCTCTCCAGAGGATGGACCCTGTGGTCTTGTGAGCTCTCAACAGCATCCAGCCTGAAACACTCCCCAGCCCCACTGTACAAGTCCTGAGAAAAACCAAGACCCCTCCGCTGGCTCTGGAGCACTGCCTCCCTCCCTCCCTTCCCACTTTCAAAAGCAAGCACACACACAATTACGAAGCAGGAAACAACAATGACATCGCTTTTAAGGTGACTGTCATTCTACCTAACTCTCCTGCTGAAACTAAAACATCTCTTTCAGGGCTTCCCTGGTGGCTCAGTGGTAAAGAATCTGCCTGCCAATGCAAGAGACATGGGTTTGATCCCTGGTCCAGGAGGATCCCACATGCCGCAGAGCAACTAAAACATTTCTTTCAGTTACTAATTCATAGTAGTCCTTCTGGACAAATAATGAAAAGCCAATAAGTACTGTAACTTAGAAACAGTAGCCACTTTATGTACTGTGCTTCAGAAAAAGTGCTTTAAAATTTTGGGCCACAGAAACATAGAGATGTCACAAATCACAAAACAAGAGTAGGCATTATCACAACTATAATAACTATTAATAACCATTTGTTTAGTGTACCCTCTTCACTAAATAAGTTATCCGATTTGATCCTAAAAGCACCCATTTTACAGTTGTGGAAACGGCAGTCTAAAGGAGTTACAAGATCACACAGTTTTAAGTGGCAGCTGTTGCGGTTGTGATATTAAGTCCTATCGGACCCAGTATTAAAGCCCAGTTTCCGGACCAAAGTCACTCTTCAGCATTAAGTTCTCAGGGCAGCACCGTGGGCACAGACCAGGCCTCCGACCACCCTGGCCAGTTCCCAGTGCTGCTGCCTCTCTGGCAGGGCCCCTGCAGTTTCCTGATCTATAAAAGTGAGACCATCATGGTTTCTACTTCACAGAGTCACTGTAAAGTGATCGATCTCAAACAGGATAAACAATGACTCTCCTCAATTTAGTGTTCATATTAAGAAAAATTACAAAAAGCTTCCACTCACCTTGATCTACGTTTTGTGAGAATTCAAGCTCTCTGCGGTCCTCAAGACCGACCCAGAAAGAGTCCCTGAGCTGAGAGTTTCTATGCACATACACTATGCACGTACCCTGGAACAACAGCCACTCTGTCAGAACCTCCACCATCTGTCACTCCTGAGCTGCTTTTTAAAGGAATATTAAAGGAGCCTGATCACCCTCACCATCTATGAAGTCATTCCCCAAGAAAAGTTCTAAATGTGTGTGTAATTTCCTTTTCCCCTTTTCAAAAACAATTCAGTCAGGATAGCTTTATAAGTATCCAAAACTACAAAGTAAAAAATGTAAAAATAATGTTTCTTTTTATGTAAGTGCCATAAAAGCAATAAACCTATTGACTGCTAAACTTCTCACCACTTCTCAAAGCAGCATTTTGGGAAAATAGTTCTAAGATTCCCAGCGATGTTAACATTTAGAGGGTTACAGCAGCTAAGGTTGTTTTGGTTTTTTTAAAGTGTAAGACTCAAACAAACATCAATAAGGTCTATTTCCAAACTGAGGCCTGGAGTACTCTGGCTTCGTTTCATCCACCACTGACGTCTGTAAAGAGAGCACACCACAAGGTGGGGCTGTGGGACTGTGATGCTGCAGCGAGTGCTTAAGCGGCCCTCTGGTCGCGGGCCATCTCTGAGGCTTTTCCTGTTAGTTCCACTTCCCTTTATCCTGTGTGTGTCTATGAGTTCATGGTGGTGTTACTGTTCTTATTTAATAGTTTTAAATATTTTAAGCCCTTAGTCTGAGATTTTCATTAAAGGAAAAAAACAAAAAGGCCCATATACATGATATGAGTTCCAAAGGCCAACCTCTTAGCCACGACTCTCACTGCCTGGGAAAACAAGAATTAAACCCTAAAGACCATCTGCCAGACTGACAAATGTTAAGTCTGGCAATACCTGGTTTAACAAAGATATGGAGATGAAGGTTCTTCCACTGCTGCAGCTGGAATAAACTGGCACAACTACTTTGGGAGGAAATTAACATTTACAGAGATGCTGGCATGGGGCTAGAGAAAGGCAGGAATGCTCAAGTACTGTGATCTCTAACCGTGAAAATTTAGAAACAATCCAGACATCACATGGCATAACCCATGACACAATGCTACTGCAATTAAAATGAAAGAATCAGAGCTACAAGTATCAATTAATGCTAAAAATTTAAAACACATTGTTTAATGAGTGCAGTTTCAGTTTTACGACTGCACAACAAAGTGAATATGTAATACTGCTGAACTGTATAGAGGCAGTTAAGACAGTACACTGTATATTACATACATTTTACCATGATGGCAAAGAGAAATAAACAAAAAAGCTATATATCAACAGACCTTTATACTGTTCTGAGTACATACATATCTAGGAAAAGTATAAAAATACTTGTGGAACAGACTCCAAAATCAGAA
This sequence comes from Antilocapra americana, assembly GCA_007570785.1. Lineage (NCBI taxonomy): Eukaryota > Metazoa > Chordata > Mammalia > Artiodactyla > Antilocapridae > Antilocapra > Antilocapra americana. Next base: position 17,268,577 of record ML661883.1, on the reverse strand, counting down.
TACTGATCACCCCTGGGCAAAGAAGAAGTGGTCTAAAACTTGGAAGGGTGCAGGTAAGGTCTTGTTTCTTCAAGAAACAAAAACAGGGACTTCCCTGGTGGTCCAGTGGCTAAGACTCTGAGCTCCCAATGTAGGGGAGCCAGGTTTGATCCCTGGTCAGGGAACTACACCCCACATGCCCCAGCTAAGACCCAACACAGCCAAATAAATAAATAAAAATAAATATTAAAAAAAAAAAGAAACAAAAACAACCTGAAGCAAGAAAAATTTATTACCATTTGGGAGAGCTGGGGGTGGGTACACGTGTATTCATGCATTTTCTTGTGTTTTAAATCTTTTGTCTAAACAGAAAAGGAGAAACAGTATCCAAAAAAGGAGAGGGAACTGCAGGCAACGTTTGGGGACAGCAGTTTAAGATAAATGGGCAAAGAGCCAGAAACTGTCCAGAGTGACAGGTGTGCTTGCAAATTCAGACTTAACCTGTGGTGACAGGACCCAGGGAGGACTGAAGCCAGACTTTAAGGACAGAGGGACGGTGGCGGGGCCTGGGGGACACAGTATTAGCTGTGATGAGAGAGCAATCAGGGAAAAATCACCACATGCCTCCACTAAGGAAAACGTGGTACATTTTATTGTAATTCTGTGATTTTGTAATCTGAAAACAAAACTAAACATCAAGTACAAGCTAGGGACTGTGCTAGGCGAATGGGATCTCACACTGACGGCCCTGCCCTCATGGAGCGCACAACACATAAGGGCAGCAGGACACAGAAAACAAAGCGCAGGAGAAGCACAGAGATGACCAAGGCAATGGGAAAGTTCCATAAAGCAGTGGTTCTGCTCTACCACAAAAGCAGACAGCTGCATACTTCGATGTCAAATACGGAGCTAAAACTCACAGGTGACGATGTTCAACCTTCTGCCTACTCCACCCCAGCTCGATAACCAATGTATGCAAGCCTCCTTCAGGAGGGAGTCTACTGGATTGCACAGGAAGGAGAACTCCTGTCCCCGGTCTCTACCCCCGCAACACATCGATTCTCGGGTTCAGAATCCCTACAGAACCACAGTATTCCCAAGCTCTTCCCAGGTTTAGGACCCTTGAATTCCATCTGGAAGAGTTTCAGAGCAAGAAACATGACCCAAAGAAGTTTAAAAAAAATAAAAAGCAAAAGTGGGGAAAGTAATAAATACCTGGTGTAAAAATTTTAAAAAGTGAAAGTCGCTCAGTTGTGTCCGACTCTTTGCAACCCCATGGACTATACAGTTCATGGAATTCTCCAGGCCAGAATACTGAAGTGGGTAGCCTTTCTTCTCCAGGGAATCTTCCCAACCCAGGGACTGAACGAACCCAGGCCTCTCACACTGCAGATGGATTTTTTTTTTTACCAGCTGAGCCATAAGGGAAGCCCAAGAATACTGGAGTGGGTAGCCTATCCCTTCTCCAGTGGATCGTCCCGACCTAGGAAATGAATCAGGATCTCCTGCATTGCAGGTGGATTCCTTACCAACTGAACTATCAGGGAAAAATTTAAAGTTGATTTAAACAACTAAAACCCTACATCAATAACCAGTTTCACTTAAATAGTACATGGATAATATACTTCACAGATGCAAAACACAAATGATAATTGAACAAGAAAAATATGCAGATAAAAAACCATATTATTATTAAACTCCGATCAAAAAATAAAATTAACACCACGGTAAACACAATGCCAGCAAAACAGTGGAAAAACTCTACTTATCCACCTCAACACATCACTAAAAACTGAATACACCTTGCTGAAGAGGTTAATTGACAAAACATCACAAGGATTTTTAAATATTCATATGCACTGACTTAAAATCCCACTGAGTGAAATCTGCCCCGAATAACAAAGCCCAAGGAGACAGACAGCCTCCACAGCACAGAGTCAGCTGCGAGCAACACCTCTCCAGGCTCCAGGCTGTGCCCCTCCTGGACTCCCTTTAATCTGGGCTGGTCTTGCCACTTGTTCTCGTAGAAGATGACACTGGTGCGGTCTGGGAGCAGCCTTGTGAGAGCCCTGATACCTTCTATTTGGTCTCTTGGAAGCCAACTACCATCTAAGCTGACTCCCAGACACTACTGGGATGTAAGTAAGTCCAAACAAGACACCTGGACTGACCACATGCGCAAGAAACAAGGCCCTGGGCAAAAGGCCGAGCCCGTCATCAGGCAAAGGGAGACAACCAGGCCCAGTCAGTCAACCCCCAAATCATAAGAATAAATCCCTGTCTGAAGCCACATATCCATTTAAGATATTAAAATGTCTTAGAATTGATGAACTATAGCAAATTAAAATAAATCTGAAAAAATTTCAACTCAACGGTGTACCTGTGAAGCATCTCAATTTACCTTCAGAAACCAGGAAGACAGACCTCTGCATTATAAGGTTTGTGAAGTACCTTGAACCAAAGTATGGAGGCTGCACTACATACAGCAGAGGGTGAATCATGCTACTGGTACTCTAGGTTATAGCCAAAACCACCCTGCCCCCAGCCAGTCCCCAAATTCTGGAACTCTTCTTACACCCCACATGTGATATACTAACTCAGGGAAGGAAGAAAACAAGCAGCTTAGTGTATTTAATGAATGCATCTGAACACAAAATATCCTTAGTACTGTTTCATTTCAGAAAAGTAAGCTCAAAACAAAATTTATGAGTAAAACATTATAATACATGAAGGGGGAAAGCTAGATTTTACTTGAGCCATTTGTCTTCTCATCATTAAATCACTTACACAGAAACTGGACCGTAAGTAATGCTGAGCACCACAGGCACTCAATAAACCCGGGGTGCATTTCCAGCAGATGCTTACTGTCAACCTCTCTGTCCACACTTAAGGGCCTGCCCTGTAAGAAGTGTTGCTGATGGAGGACACAGACTCCTTTGCCTAGCATCTCGGCAGAGATGGCAAGTGAGGACAAGCATGGAAGCAGACACATTCAAATGCAGTACGCTGTCCCAAAAGATTTGCTCAAGCACAGTACTGGTATCTCCGTGGGACAGACAAACCAGTGAGAACAGAGTGACTCAATGTTCTCCAGGAGAGCTGCCAGCACTGTTTACTTCAGAGCTAAGGAGGAATGCATCCCTCAGAAGAAACAGGGGTGGAGGGCAGTCAGGCCGCCTCTGGTCTCTCACTAGCAGGAACTTCTCAGTGGAGTGAGAGCTGGCACACTCTCCCCTGACACGAGACCACTTCCAGGAGCACAAATGCTCACCTGGGACTCCCAGGAGCTGCAGCTAGAAACAAAGGAGAGATCCTGCCAAGTCACTGCTGGTATGTAAACACTTCAGAAAATGAAAAACTTTTCAATAACTTAAGTATATCCTCTCAGGAAACAACCACTTACATCAATACTGGTTAGTCAACCATAACTGATAATTGAGGGAGCAAGTGACACTACCATGAAAAACAAACAGTAAACCAAGCTATGCGTTGTTTGTCCTTTTCAACAGCATTCCAGTCACTAGGCTGAAAAAAATCTTTGCATGATTATGTACTTACAAAGAATAAATTACTTGAAGCATGCCTGTCACCTGGCTATATTTCTCTGTTAATGTAACCTTAAACCTCATACCTGGCAAGGCAGGGTTTAGACTCCTGCCCTCTGTCAGATGGTAATCATGTACAATAATCACAACCAGACCATTACTGAGAACTCACATATATCAACATATTCTTAAAACAAAGAATCAGACAATGAAGCACATATCAAAAGCCAGACTTCCCATCTTATTAAAGTAGAAAAAAATAAATTGGACTTTATCAAAATTTACAACTCGGGGTTCCAAACGACACCATCAAGAAAGTAAAACATACAAACACATATCTAACAAACATGTATACAGAATATACAAAGAACTCTTACTATTCAACAGTAAAAAGACAATTAACACAAGTTTTTAAACATGGGTAAACCAGTAATGAGCCGACACTTACACGAGCAATTAACCTACAACGGAGATAAGAATATACAAAGGAGCAAAGACAGTGACTTCAACAAATGGTGCTGGATAACTGGACAGCAATATGGCCACAAACCATACTAGACTACTAGAAATACACTCAAAACTGATCAAAGACTTAAACCTAGGACCTGATGCCTTAAAACTCCTGGAAGACATAGGCCACACACTCTCCGACATCAGTCTTAGCAATAATTTTCTGGATCTGCCTCCTCAGGCAAGGGGGAAAAAAAGCAAAAATAAACAAAATGAGACTACATCTGCACAGCAAAGGAAATGATCAACTAAACAAAAAGGAAGCCTATGGAATGGAAGAAGACATTTGCAAACACTGCATCTGACAAGCAGTTAATACCCAAAATATACAAAGAACTCATACAACTCAACATTAAGAACAAACCAAAAAAAAAAAATCCGATTTAAAAAAGTGGGCCGAGGATTTGAATAGGACATTTTCCCAAAGATGACACACAGATGGCCAACAAGCACATGAAAAGATGATGCTCAAAGTCACTAGTCATCTGGGAAATGCAAATAAAAACCACAATGAGATACTACCTCACACCTGTCAGAACAGTTGTCATCACAAGTGGAGAACAGGGAACCCTTGTGCAATGCTCATGGGAATGTAAATTGGTTCAGCCACGATGTGAGACAGTATAGAGCGTCCTCAAAAAACTAAAAATAGAACTACCATACAATTTAGCAATTCTACTCCTGGTATTTAGCGAAAGAGAACAAAAACACTATTTTAAAAAGATACACACACCTTTATGTTCACTGCAGCATGATGTACAATAGCCAAGATGTGGAAGCAACCTAAGTTCCCATCAATACATGAATGACTGAAGAAAATGTGGCAAGCATGCACACACACTGCAACACTACTTAGCCTTAAAAAAGAATGAAATCTTGCCATTGCAACACGGATGGACGTAGATAGTACTATGCTACGCGAAATAAGCTTTTCCAAGTGAGGCTTCAACAGTATAGTTAAAACCGAACATGGAACAACACACTGGTTCCACACTGGGAAAGGAGTATGTTAAGGCTGTATGTTGTCACCCTGCTTATTTAACTTAAATGCAGAGTACATAATGTGAAATGCCGGGCTGGATGAAGCACAAGCTGAAATCAAGATTGCTGGGAGAAATATCAGTAACCTCAGATATGTAGATGACACCACCCTTATGGCAGCAAGCGAAGAACTAAAGAGCCTCTTGATGAAAGTGAAAGAGGAGAGTGAAAAGTTGGCTTAAAATTCAACATTCAGAAACCAAAGATCATGGCGTCTGGTCCCATCACTTCATGGCAAATAGATGGGGGAACTAGTGACAGACTTTACTTTCTTGGGCTCCAAAATCATTGCCGATGGTGACTGCAGCGACGAAATTAAAAGATGCATGCTCCTTGGAAGAAAAGCTATGACCAATCTACACAGCATATTAAAAAGGAGAGACATTACTTGGCCAGCAAAGGTCTGTCTAGTCAAAGCTATGGTTTTTCCAGCAGTCATGTATGGATGTGAGAGATGGATTATAAAGAAAGCCGAGTGGCAAAGAATTGATGCTTTTCAACTGTGGTGTTGGAGAAAACTCTTGAGAGTCCCTTGGACTGCAAGGAGATCAAACCAGTCAACCCTAAAGGAAATCAGTCCTGAATATTCACTGGAAGGACTCATGCTGAAACTGAAGCTCCAGTCTCTGGACACCTGATGTGAACAACTAACTCACTGGGAAAGACCCTGATGCTGGGAAAGATTGAAGGCAGGAGGAGAAGGGGACAACAGAGGATTAGATGGTTGGATGGCATCACTGACTCAATGAACATGAGTTTGAGCAAGCTCCAGGAGTTGGTGATGGACAGGGAAGCCTGGTGTGCTACAGTCCACAGGGTCACAAAGAGTCAGACATGACTGAGCAACTGAACTGACTGAAGTGAAATAAGCCACACAGAAAAAGACAGATGCTGTATGATTTCATTTATATGCAGCAACCAAAAGTTTACAGAATACAGTGTGATACAGAAGCAGCATCAAAGAAGCTGACATCAAGAAACTAGTCTGGAATCAACATCAAGTTAAATAATGTCGGGAAACTCATTCTATATCTGTTATATTCACTGCTCATCTATAAAATGAACTTGGCTAGAGCCTAGATGATTCATATTGTACTTTTGAGAACTACTATTACAATGTATGTAAGCACCTATACAAAGCCCTAAGAATCTCTCTCCTTTTGTGGTTTGAAATTTTGCTGAGTTACAACTTAAACTGAAGATAACATCCACTTTAACACAAGTCAGCGGAGACCTTGTAAACAATAATATACTCCTGAATCCAGTCTTGCAGCACCATCTCACAGTATCTCAAAGATCTTATAATTATATTGGCTCTTTTCCAACAGTCAACTACTTTTAAAATAAACTTTTAAAAGCTAGGTTTCATTCCATTTATTGTTATATCAATTTTGAAGCTTTGTGTCAAAAAGCTCCCCAAATGTCTCCACATACAGGCAATCTATGCTTTTCATGGTTTCTATATGTGTGACTTTCAGTTACAGTGATTTAAACGCCAACCCCCCACCAAGAGGGTTTGCACTCCAGTCTCCAGGGCACACACATTATGAGTAAATGCACACAGTATACACGGCTGCTACTCTTCTGTCCACAAGTCACTATGTGAGTAACAGCCAAGCAATCCCAACCAGCAGCCACACGTCACATCTCTCAGTCTGCTGGTGATGGTTCACCACACAGCTTACTATAATTCACAGACAACAAAGCATGTAGTAGAGTTGCCTCCTTGTGATTAAATTTTTGAATCACACATACTCAATATACTAACAAATTTCTATTCTGTTGAGTCATGTTTCTTTAGTCATGCCCTATGAAATTATCTTGATTCCCAGAGGTGACTGTCTCTTGGGAAAGGGAAACCTAGTCAGTGGAATCTCCACCACAATCTTACTTCCATCCATGAGAAGCACTTGACAGTCTGAGACAAGGAACCTGCAGAGAGAAGAGAAGTATGAAAGCCACTCTCAAGTCTCAAAGGAAGATCCCTTATTTCAGGACTACTCCAAATTCACAATTCCAGACCTGAATTCTGATCTGGACTCTATTGTTGACCAACTATGTAAAAGCTTACACTTCCTTAGGCCTCAGTCTTCTTAACTGCAAAACAAGAGAACCAAGTGGTATGGCAAAGTATTTTTCAGCTTAGAGGTCTCAGTCTAATCAGTGCTAAGTCACTTCAGTCATATCTGACTCTGTGTGATCCTATGAATGGTAGCCCGCCAGGCTCCTCTGTCCATGGGATTCTCCAGGCAAGTATACTAGAGTGGGTTGCCATGCCCTCCTCCAGGGATTCTTCCAGACCCAGGGATTGAACCTGAGCTTCTTATGTCTCCTGCATCGGCAGGCAGATTCTCTATCACTAGTGCCCTCTGCAAAGTCCCAAGTCTAATTAAAATTCTTCCCAATTTTTCTTCTTAGTAACAGCAAGTGTAAAAACATATGACTTAAATAATACATGTTAAAATAAAATGCTTTAAATAAGATTAAAAAAATCTGTTCGGTGTTTTTTTTTTCTTTTTGGCTTGTCAAAGTTATTTTTACATTAATTTGGCTTAAATAAAAAACATGTACAGCACACCCACCTAGCTCATCTATCTTAAATTTCAAGCTTTATCATATTTATTTCACAAACAAGTACTGTTTCCCTCCCTTGCTACCAAGAAGCAAGCAATACAAAAGTATAACTAAGCGAAAACGTAATTTAAAAAGTTATTTACAAAACATAGTCTAAAACTGCTGCTGCACTCCTCTCTCCCCATGCTGGATGATATTGTCAACGTTACAAAACACGGAAGAGGAATAAATCTGATACTGACCAAGGCAATTTTCAGCAACAGTGTCAAAACATGTTTCAGGGATCTAAGAAAACATCAATTAACTATCTAACAGTTATTCTTCCTAATTATGCTAAGATTTCAAAACTCATAAACATAAAATCAGTGTAAATGTTAATAACTGGAACGCTGAAATATAAACTAGAAAACTCAAGCTTCAGATGTACAACAAAATATGCTAATAATCTCTCAGCAACTTCTTTATAACTTATATTCAACTTCCAAAAATGACTTAAATGATGTTACCAATAAGCATCTGCCATTAATATAACCCAATCATTGGTTTTTTCGAAATATTTCCACACTCTTTTATATGTACAATGCTACAGGGGAGAAAAACTGTGTTTAAAAAATGAAATCTACAAAATGAAAACTATCAAGTTAAAATACACCATTTTATTACTATTTTTTCAAGAACCTAAAAATAGGATGCACAAGTCTTAAAAAAGACTGCTCCATTCATGAGCACACTCGATTTCAAATAGCAAGGACAACAGCAGAGTCTCAACACTAAAACGACACTTTTGAAATCACCTATGCTTTACCTCTTAGCTCTGACCCTAAGCGTGAAATAGTTCCGCAATGCTAAAATCGTTAAACAGCTTATCCTGACACCTGCACGGAACAGAAACACAAAAGACGCAATTTTTCATTAAAAGGTAACTAGAAAGGTACTACCTTGAAAGTACCAATCGCAACGTACAATAAAGTATTCCACTTAAGGAAAATTCGTGCAATGATGGCAAGAAATACAAAACCACACTGTTCTCTAGTCTGGTTTCAATAACGACCAGAAGAAAGAAAGAACACACGTACTGACGTTTTAGGTAATACAGCTTTCAACATTTTTAACATTTTTAAATTGTCAAATTTCTAAAACCTCAGTGTTAGCATCTAATTTCAAAATCTGGGCTTACAGGAAACCAAAATCGTATTCACTAGGAGAGGAGTTGAAAAGCTAATCTAAGAAGTCGCTTTTTCTTCATTGAGCGTTCACCTCGCTCGTTGCTTTTACTTAGTCGGCACCGCAGTTTTCCACTCACAGAAAAAACAGACAACACGCATTCAGTCAGGTAAGAATGGGCCCTCCGCCCACGTCAGGGCGACCTGGAGCATCCGGCTCGCTCCATCCACGACCCCCACACAAGCCATCGCGCGCAGAGGTGGACAACGGGCCGCCTCAGACTCCTCTCTTCGCTCCCGCATCACCCGCGGGACCCCGCCAGCCGGATTCTGCACTGCCTGCCGGACTCCCGGCGAGCCCGGCCCAGCCCAGCCCCCGACGCGCAGCCGACGCGGGGCACGACCGCCGCCCCGACGGTCGCCAGGACCCTCCCTGCTCCGCCTACGTTCCACAGGAAGTCTGGCGGTCAAGGGGCCGTACTAGGGCTTCTCTCACACCGCCAGGCCGACCGCCAGTTGCAAGATGAGGCGCCGGGCGGGTCGGGGGTGGAAAAGCAGGCAGCCGGGCAAGGAACCGACCTGTGGAGACCGCCATCTTCTCCTGCAGCCCGACGCACCGATCAGACGCACGCGACGTCCGCGCCACTTCCGGGAGCGCCACCGCCCGCCCCGCGGCTTCCGGCCCCAGGCTCCTTCTCCGCGGCTTCCGGTGCGTCACCGCGGACCCGCCCCGCGGCTTCCGGCTTCCTGAAATGCAGCTGCCAACTCTGAGGGAAAGGTTGAAGGCTAAGATCGTGAAACAGACTTGAGTCAGTCACCGTGAAAGAGCAAGAGCATGAGGCGAGAATGCTCTATGAGGGGCTCGTGCTCCCGGAGCTCCCGCCGGCGCTAACGTCACAGGCGTGCGTCGGAGCAGGTGCGCGAGCGCCGTGCACGAGCGCCGCCCAGAGGGCTGTCCTCTGTTTGGGAGAGGGTGGGGTCTGTGTTGATGTACACCAAATGTTTGTGGAAATGAGGCCTTGACCGGGGCGTTGACGCTTCTGCAGAAAATGATTCAAGGAGTGACAGAATGTTTAAAGAGACCTTAGAATTAAGCCGCCGTATTCATATTTTCTTTTGAGATAGGCATGCTGGAGAAACATGATTAAAGTCCCTGTGACTCTAGAAAGTTCTTTCCGTTTCTGAGCCCGGAGGGCTGAGGTGCCCAAGGGGCTTGGGCGGCCGCCGGCACGGGATGGTTCCCGGCGGTGACAGCCAGGACAACGCCCGAGAATACGACTTCCCTGGGGCGCGCCGACCTCTCCCCACCCCGCAGGTCCCCGCGGCCTGAGCTCCCGGCCAAGTGGGACTCGTTCTGCGCAGGGCGGTGGTCCTTGCTGGGTGGACCTCTTTCCATCCTGCGCGCTCTTTTACCCATGCCTTAGCACGACCGAGGCTGGGGAGAAAACAGGCCCTAGTCTTAGTTCTGGTTCCAGCTACCCCTCTGATGTGAAGTGACACTGCTGGGCATTCTGTTAACTATTCTTTTCACTCTGGTGGAAAACTACCATGGCTCCCCGCTTGGCTTTCCTGTCTTGTTCTTTATAATCCTCTTGCCTTATGTGTGGGCTGGGTTTATTGACCAGCTTCCATTGAATAAAATAACAGAAGCGTGGGGAGGTGGGGTGACGGAGGTAATCGCTTCTGAGATTTTGTTTTAGGAGACTAGATCGCGGGAATTCCCCGCAGTCCAGTGGTTAGGACTCAGCTCTTTCACTGCCAGGGGCCCTGGGTTGGAACCTTAGTGGGTAAACTAAGAGAACTAAGATCCCACAGCCCTGGTCTGCAAAAAAAATTAGATTGCATGCATTACTGTCCTTTGCGCCAGTCCTCTGAGGGAAGCCAGCTCTCAGTTATGACAGCTGCCTATAGAGAAGCCTGCATGGCAAGGAATTAAGATCAGTCTCTGGATGCGTGGATTTATCTCTGGACTTTCTATTTTGTTCCATTGATCTATATTTCTGTCTTTGTGCCAGTACCATACTGTCTTAATGACTGTGGATTCGTAGTATAGCCTAAAGTCAGGTAGGTTGATTCCTCCAGTTCCATTCTTCTTTCTCAAGATTGCTTTGGCTATACGAGGTTTTTTGTATTTCCATACAAATTGTGAAATTATTTGTTCTAATTCTCTGAAAAAGATCTCTGGTAGCTTGATAGGAATTGCATTGAATCTATAGATTGCTTTGGGTAGTATACTCATTTTCACTATATTGATTCTTCCAATCCATGAACATGGTATATTTCTCCATCTGTTTGTGTCCTCTTTGATTTCTTTCATCAGTGTTTTACAGTTTTCTATATACAAGTCTTTTGTTTCTTTAGGTAGGTAGAAATACTCCTAAGTATTTTATTCTTTTTGTTTCGATGGTGAATGGAATTGTTTCCTTAATTTCTCTTTCTGTTTTCTCATTGTTAGTGTATAGGAATGCCAGGGATTTCTGTGTGTTGATTTTGTATCCTGAAACTTTACTATATTCACTGATTAGCTCTCTTTGACAAAGGAGGCAAGAATATACAATGGAGAAAAGACAATCTCTTTAACAAGTGGTGCTGGGAAAACTGGACAGCCACTTGTAAAAGAATGAAACTAGAACACTTTCTAACACCATACACAAAAATAAACTCAAAATGGATCAAAGATCTAAACATAAGACCAGAAACTATAAAACTCCTAGAGGATAACATAGGCAAAACACTCTCCGACATAAACCAAAGCAGGATCCTCTATGACTCACCTCCCAGAATATCGGACATAAAAGCACAAATAAACAAGTGGGACCTAATGAAAATTAAAAGCTTCTGCACAACAAAGGAAACTATAAGCAAGGTGAAAAGACAGCCTTCAGAATGGGAGAAAATAATAGCCAATGAAGCAACGGACAAACAATTAATCTCAAAAATATACAAGCAACTCCTGCAGCTCCATTCTAGAAAAATAAATGACCCAATCAAAAAGTGGGCCAAAGAACTTAACAGACATTTCTCCAAAGAAGACATAAAAATGGCTAACAAACACATGAAAAGATGCTCAACATCACTCATTATCAGAGAAATGCAAATCAAAACCACAACGAGGTACCACTTTACACCAGTCAGAATGGCTGCAATCCAAAAATCTACAAGCAATAAATGCTGGAGAGGATGTGGAGAAAAGGGAACCCTCTTACACTGTTGGTGGGAATGCAAACTAGTACAGCCACTATGGAAAACAGTGTGGAGATTCTTTAAAAAACTGTAAATAGAACTGCCATATGACCCAGCAATCCCACTGCTGGGCATACACACCGAGGAAACCAGAATTGAAAGAGACACATGTACCCCAATGTTCATCGCTGCATTGTTTACAATAGCCAGGACATGGAAGCAACCTAGATGCCCATCAACTGATGAATGGATAAGAGAGCTGTGGTACATATACACAATGGAATATTAAAAAATTTTAAGCATTAAAAAATAATTCATTTGAATCAGTTCTACTCAGGTGGATGGAACTGGAGCCTATTATCCAGAGTGAAGTAAGCCAGAAGGAAAAACAACAATACAGTATACTAACGCATATATATGGAATTTAGAAAGATGGTAACGAGAACCCTGCATGCGAGACAGCAAAAGAAATGCAGATGTGTAGAACAGACTCGTGGACTCTGTGGAAGAGGGCAAGGGTGGGATGATATGGGAGAATGGCATTGAAACATGTTAATTATCATATGTGAAATCAATCGCCAGCCCAGGGTTGATGCTCAGGGATGGTGCACCAAGATGACCCAGGGGGAGGGAATCGGGAGGGAGGAGGGAGGGGGGTTCTGGAGGGGGAGCATATGTATACCCATGATGGATTCATGTCAATGTATGGCAAAACCAACACAATAAAGTAAAGAAAATTAAAAAAAAAAATAAAAAATAAAAAAATAAAAACTCACACACACACACACACACACACACACACACACACACACACACAAAGATCAGTCTCTGGTAAATAAACTTGAGGATGTGAGGAGCTCAGTTCAAAAGCCTGAAGAGCTTAATCTTGTCAACAAACATGGCCATGAGCTTTAAAGCAGATCCTCCCCAGTCAGGTCTTCAGATGACTCATCAGCCTGCCCCAACATCTTAATGGCTACTCTGCTAGATACCTTGAGGCAGAGGAACTCAGCTGGTCACCCCATTCCTGACCCTGAAAAATTGAGATAACAAATGTTTGGTGTTTTGAGCCAGGATAATTTTGGGATAATATGTTATGCAGCAATAGGAAACTAATACACTCTTTAATAGTAGCCAAGATATGGAAGCAACCCAAGTGTCCATCAACAGATGAATGGATAAAGATGCAGAATATGTGTGCAATGGAATATTATTCACCCTTTAAAAAGAATGAGATTATGGAACTTTCCTGGTTTTCCAGTGGTTAAAGAGTCCACCTTCTAATTCAGGAGATGCAGTTCAATCTCTGGTCAGGGAACTAAGATCTTACATGTCCAGAGGCAACTAAGCCTGTGTGCTGCAAGTACTGAGCCCACACGGTACTTGCTCTGGAGCCCCTGTGCCATAACTAAGACCTGACACAGCCAAATAAATAAATAATATTTGATGAAATTTTACCGCTGTCAAGAACGTGGATGGACCTGCATGGTATTACACTAAATGAAGTGAGACAAAAACAAATACTCAAATGTTTTCACGTCTATGTAGAAGCTAAAAAATGAAACAAAGAAATAGATATAACAAAACAGAAACAGACTCTCAGATGTAGAGAATAAACTAGTAGTTACCAGTGGTGAGAAGAAAGGAGGAGGGGCAAGATAGGGGGAATGGATTAAGAGGTACAAACTACTATGTATAAAATAAACGACAAGGACAGGACAGAAAATATAGCCAATGTTTTATAATAGCTTTAAATAGAGTATAACAAAAATATAAAATCACTTATGTTGTACACCTGAAACTAGTAAATCAACTATACCTGAATTTAAAATAAAATTTGTAAATTTCTCTTGAGTTTTTTTTTATGTGCCTCTGCTGTTATTTAGAAGTGTGCTATTCAGTCTCCATATATTTTGGGAGTCAGTGAATTTTTTTGACGTATGATAATGGTTACTCAGTATTATAAGATGAGCTAATGCACAATAACAATAAGCAGTTATATTCTTGCCTTCTTTGTTGTAGATTAATTGACCCTAAGTGCATGGGTTTATTACTGGAGTCTCCATTCTGTCCCATTGATCTATGTGCCTGTGTTTGTGCCCATTTCATACTGTTTATGGTTTTTTGGGGGGTGGGGGGCTGGGATGCTTGTCAAAACATTTACTTGGACTAACTTTTGACAGAAGCATCTGTACATCAGCCTCCTGGTAAGCCAGTGGTGTTTGTTAGTGCTTTTACGTTGTGCACCCTGGGTTAGGGGTGGAAGAGGAAGCAGGAGAAAAGGAGCCTTCACTTGCATGCACTGGTGTGTTCCACACAGCTCATCTAATGGGAGTTGTTAGACCTGGACTAGCTCTGTCTTCAGCATTATCTTACTGTGCGGGCCTCTGTAGATCTCAGTTGGCTCCTCAGCAGCTGAGGGGCGAGGACTGAATAGTGCTATCATACTGTTTTGATTAATGTTGTTCTGTAGTGTAGTCTGAAGGCTGGAAGCAAGATGCCTCCAGCTCTGTTCTTCTTTCTCAAGATTGCTTTAGCTATTCAGGGTCTTTTATTGTTTCTGTACAAATTTTAGAATTATTCTAGTTCTGTGAAAAACACCATTGGTGTTTTGATAGGGATTATGAGAAAGCTTTTCTTTTCTTTGCCTCACTGTGAGGCTTGTGGGATCATAGTTCCCCAACCAGGAATTGAATCCATACCCTAGCAACGAAAGCACTGAATCCTGACCACTGGAATGCCAGGGAATTCCTGGGATTGCTATAAAGCTTTTCAAATAAGTGAAAACACAACTTATCAAATTTGTCAGATACAGTGAAAACATTACTTAAAGGGAAATTTAGCATATTGTATGCAATATTAGAAAAGAAGAGAGAACTGGAATCAATCATGGAAGCTGCTTTCACCTTAGGAAACCAGAAAAAGAGCCAGTTAAATCCTAAGTAAGCAGAAGAAAAGAAATAATTAAAAAAAAATTAGAGTAGAGAGCAATGAAGTTGAAAACAAGAAATCAAAAGAGAAAATCAATAAAACCAAAAGCTGGTTCTTTGAAAAGATCAATAAGATCAATAAGCTTCTAGCCAGGTAACAAGAAAAAAGAGAGAAGACACAAATTACTAATGTCATAAATGAAAAACAGCACATCCCCACAAATTCTATGGGCATTAAAAGGATAATAAAGGAATGAAGTGAACGTGTTAGGCACTTGGTTGTGTCCGACTCTTGCAACCTCATGGACTGTGGCCCATCAAGCTCCTCTGTCCATGGAATTCTCCAGGCAAGAATACTGGAGGGGGTAACCATTCCCTTCTCCAGGAGATCTTCCCATCCCAGGAGCTGAACCTGGATCTCCTGTATTGCAGGTAGATTCTTCATCTCAGCCACCAGGTATGAACAAATCCATGCCCCACATTTGACAACCCAGATGAAATGGATCAGTTCCTTGAAAGGTATAGTCTGCCAAAGCTTACAAACAGAACAGACTGTATGACTAGGTCTATGTATATTGAAGAAGATAAGTTAATAATTAATCACCTTTCGAAACAAAGCACCAGCTGCAGATGTGTTCACTGGTAAATTCTATCAAACATTTAAGGGAAAATTACACCAATTCTGTACAGTCTGTTTCAGAGAAAATAAACTGAATATGTTCTATCTCATTTTATGAGATCAGCATTATCCTACCATCAAAACCAAAGACATAAGAAAAGAAAACTGTGATCTGTCTCTTCAACATAGATACAAAATCTTCAACAAAGTATTTGCAAATAGATTCAGTATTATATAAAAAGAATTACACATTGCAACCAAGTAGGATTTATCTCATGGATACAAAGCTATTTCAACATTCAAAATCAATTAATATAGTTCATGATATCAACAGATTAAAAACAAAAACCACATGATCACATCAATAGACACAGAAAAGCATGTGATAGAATTCAAGATTCATTCATGACAAAAACCGTCAGTAAAATAGGAATAGAGGCAGGGCTTTCCTGGTGGTCCAGTGGTTGAAGAATCTGCCTTGCAGTGCAAGGGACACCATTTCAATCCTTGATCCTTTTCAACATTGTACTGGAAACCAAAGAAATAAACTATTTTTGCCATGTTTGCCAATGACATGATTTTCTGTGTAAAAAATCTGAAAAAATAAAAAAATCTTCTGGAACTAATTATCGATTATAGCCAGGTTACAGGATACAAAGTTATCGCACTGAAGTCTTTTAGTTTCTCATATATGAGCAATGATCAACTGCAACTTGAAGTTAAAAGCAAAATACTAACATAAGTAACCCCCAAATTAAACACTTAAGTACAAACCTAACAAATTACATATAATATCTATCTGAGTAAAGTTACAAAACTCTGATAAAATCAAAAAAGAACTAAATAAATGGAGAGATATCTCATGTTCATGGATTGGAAGACAGTATCATCAAGATGTCAGTTCTTTACAACTTAATCTGTAATTTCAATGTGATCCTCATCAAAATCCTGGTAAGTTAGTTTGTAAATGTGGACAAGCTAATTCTAAAGTTTAGAGAGGCAAAGATCCAGGGCAGCCAACACAATATTAAAAAAGAATAAAATTGGTGGACTGACACTGCTCAAATTCGAGAATTACTATGAAGATGCAATATTCAAGATAAAATCATTTTGGTGAAAGAACTAATCACTGGAACAAAACAGAAATCCCATAAATAGACCTCTATAAATAGAGTCAACTGATCCCATCACTTCATGGGAAATAGATGGGGAAACTGTGGAAAAAGTGTCAGACTTTATTTTTCTGAGCTCCAAAATCACTGCAGATGGTGATTGTAGCCATGAAATTAAAAGACGCTTACTCCTTGGAAGGAAAGTTATGACCAACCTAGATAGCATATTGAAAAGCAGAGACATTACTTGGCCAACAAAGGTCAGTCTAGTCAAGGCTATGGTTTTTCCAGTAGTCATGTATGATTGGAGAGTTGGATGTTGAAGAAAGCTGAGCGCCGAAGAATTGGTGCTTTTGAACTGTGGTGTTGGAGAAGACTCTTGAGAGTCCCTTGGACTGCAAGAAGATCCAACCAGTCTATCCTAAAGGAGATCAGTCCTGGGTGTTCATTGGAAGGACTGATGTTGAAGCTGAAACTCCAATACTTTGGCCACCTCATGTGAAGAGTTGAGTCATTGGAAAAGACCCTAATGCTGGAAAGGATTGGAGGCAGGAGGAGAAGGGGACAACAGAGGATGAGATGGCTGGATGGCATCACCGACTCAATGAACATGAGTTTGGGTAGCCTCCAGGAGTTGGTGATGGACAGGGAGGCCTGGCGTGCTGTGGTTCATGGGGTCATAAAGAGTCGGACATGACTGAACGGCTGAACTGAACTGACCTTTGACAGACAGCAGAGGCAGCACAATGGAGGAAAGAGAATCTTTTCAACAAATGGTACTTGGATAACTGAACATTCAGATGCAAAAAGAAAAAAAATCTAGACACAGACCTTATGTCCTTCACAATAATGAACTTGAAATGGATCACAGACTTAAGTATATCATACATTACTATAACATTCCCGAAGTTAATATGGAAAAAGCCTAGATGGCAATGGGTTTGGCAATGACTTTTTAGATAGGACCCTGAGGGCACCATCCATAAAAGAACTGATAAGCTAGACTTAAGTAAAATTAAAATTTTTCTTCTTTGAAAAAAACACTGTCAAAAGAATGTAAAGACGAGCCACAGGAAGGAGAAATATTTATAAAAGACCCATCTGATAAAGAACTATTATCCAAAATATAAGAACTTTTAAAATTCAACAACAAGAAAACAAACAACCTAGTTTAAAAAATGAGCTGGAGATCCTAGCAGACCCCTCACCAAAGAAGAAATACTAATAGCAAGTAAGCACATGAGAAGATGCTCCATATCATGTGTCATCAGGCAAAGGCAAACTAAAAGAGCAGTGAGATGTTGCTACACACCTTTTAGAGTGGCCAAAACCCAGAGCCCTGACAGCACCAAATGCCAGTGAGGATGTAGAGCAATGGGACTTCTCATTCCTTGCTGGTGGCAAGGAAATGGTGCAGCCACTTTGGAAGAAGTTTGGCAGTCTCTTACAAAACTAAGCATATTCTTCATTTACAACCCAGCAGGTTTGCTTCTTGATAGTTACACAAAGGAGCTGAAAACTTACGTTCACACGAAACCTACACATTAATATTTATAGTAGCTTTGTTCATGATTGCCAAAACTTGGAAGCAACCAGTGTTACTAGGTGCATAGATACATAAACTGTGATATATGTAGACAATGGAATACTATTCAGTGCTTTACAAAACTGAGCTATGAAATCTTGGAAGAAACTTAAATGTATATTAGGTGAAAGAAGCTAATCTAAAAAAGGTTACATACTGTTTGACATTCTGAAAGTTAAAACTGTGGAGTCCATAAAAAGATGGGTGGTTGCTCAAAGTAATGGGAGAGGTAGAGATAAATACACAGAGGACTTTAGGGCAGCGAGATTACTCTGTAGTGGTGGATTTGTGTCATACATTCATCCAACCCATGGAGTTACAACGCCAAGGGTGAACCCTAATATAAACTGTGGACTTGGGTGATTGTGATGTTTCAGTGTATGTTTATTAATTGTGACAAGTTTACCATCTTGTCAGGGGTGTTGATAACCGAGGTGGGGGAGGCAAGGGGGCTATGCAGGGTTGGGGCAGGGAGGTATATGGGAAATCACTCAGTTGTGCTACGAACCTAGACTGCTCTTTAGAAAAAAAAAAAAAGATTTTATAAAAACCTTACCAATGGCTTTCCTTGTCCTCAGCTAAGGCTCCTTCAGTGGACTAGAGTGTTCCACATGGTCTGTTCCATACCTTCTTCCTTATCTCCAATTCTCACCTTTTGGTCTTCTCCTCTCCTCTCTTGTCCTCTCTGCTCTTTCAAGTATGGTCCATGTGCTTCCTCACTGTCTATCTGACAGTGTAGATTCAGAGTCAGTTCTGGGTCGGTCCCCCGGCCATTGCTCCTACATGGACCCCTTTCTTCCCAGTGCAGCTGAATGTCCTCCCTGCCAGCTCCTTGCAGTGTGTTGCCAGTGCATCCTAGTGCTCACCTGTTCTCAGTCAGGCTGATGAGAGCCCATCATCTGTGATTTGCATTACCGCTGGCTGTGCTCTGCTGAGAGCAGCCCCCAGGGGGAGGTCTGCATGTTTCTGCTGCCTAGTCCTGGGTTAGAGCATCCTTTCTGGATTGTCCAAGCAAGCAGGGCTGTGGGGTGAGAGTAGATTCATCCTTCACCATGTACTGTGAGCTGACTATTCAAGGCCCAAGCTCCACAAGTAAGCAGTTGCACCCCAGTGGTGGGCGCTCTCTGGTCTCCTCCCATTTGTTAGATCAGTGATTGGTGTCACAGTGTTAAGTTCAAATTCACTGGATCCATTCTTCCTCCTCTTATTCAGCAGCTGGAGTACTCTTAAATCTAAATAAACAGGAGATAATGAAAACTTAAGATAATACATATGAAATTTGTTCTTACTCCAGTGTGTTATTTTCTCACTATGAAGGAGACTCTTAGGAACACTGGTAACATTTGAAGTTTTAAGTCCATTACTGGAAAGAACGGACAACCACCAAAATAACATGAACTATGCATGCTAAAAGTAGGGAGAGGACTCAGTTAGGGTTACAAAGAACTTTGAAAGAGAGGATCTGACATAAAGTCATAAATTTCTTAGATACCTAAATTTCTTCTTTTTTAAAAGATGACAAAATATTTTGTTAATAATAATTCTACTATAATAATTTATTCATGACTATTACTTTGAAAGTGAAAGTGCAAATCACTCAGTCATATCTGACTTTGTGACCCCACAGGCTGTAGCCTGCGAGACTTCTCTGTCTAAGGGATTCTCCAGGCAGGAATACTGGAATGGGTTGGCATTCCCTTCTTCAGAGGATCTTTCTGACCCAGGGATCAAACTCAGGTCTCCTGCATTGCAGGCAAATTCTTTACTATCTGAGCCACCAGGGAAGCTAACACTTCTATTTTTAGTTTCTTATACACCTTTCGCATAAAGATACTTTTTATCACTGCTCTTCCAGCCTACATATTCTTTACTATTTTCAGTAAAACATTTTTTTCCACTCAGTTTTCAGAAGTACAATGTTAAAGGCTTTAAAATATTAATATTTATCACATTATCAAGACATTTTCTTCTCTGGTCCTTTGTCACTGCTTCCAAAACTCTTCTAGAATAAGATCTGTCCACATCCTTAGACAGTTAGGGGAAAGGTCAAAGGTTCTTCCTGAGTCTTCGGGGCCTTAAACATAATCAGCCTAAATTAATCCTCATGCTACCAAGCCAAACTCAGGTTTGGTCACATGATGAGCGGCAAAGCCAGTCTACCTGGTTGTGGTGAAGTAAAGTACAGAGTTTACTCATAGGCGCCAAGCAAGGAGAACAAGCAGCTGGTACTGGAAAGACTTGAACACCCCAAGGACTTCCAGGGAAGGTTTTTAAGGCAACAACTGGGGTGAGGGTCTCAGGGTGTGGGACCAGCTCAGGTACATTCTTCTGACTGGTGGTGAGGTCACAGGGTGATGTTTCAGGAATATTAATCATCAGTCTTCTGGTTCCAACTGAAACCACACAGCTGGTCTCAGCTTAATGAAGCTTAGGTTCTTTATGTCTCAACACAGAAGGAATTCGGTCAAAGACAAAGTGAGAGGTAAAAAGTGGATTTGTTAGTATAGGATTCTTGTGAAGGATATGGGTAAGCAGGCAAAAGAGCTCCACCCCAAGAACTTATTGGGCTACACTTTTATAACCAGAGGAAAAGAGGAGCATGAGAGAGGGCCATCTTCCCCCTCATTCTTTGAATAAATTCCAAGCTCCTCGCTCCTCCTTCGAGTCTTAAAAGCAGAAATAAGAAGTTCTGCATAACAGTTGGAGTCTTTGGCACCCCACTTCTGATAATGGAGACGACCATGAAGTAGAA
The DNA here is from genome assembly GCA_007570785.1 of Antilocapra americana. Taxonomy (NCBI): domain Eukaryota; kingdom Metazoa; phylum Chordata; class Mammalia; order Artiodactyla; family Antilocapridae; genus Antilocapra; species Antilocapra americana. The sequence goes on along the minus strand of ML661883.1, from coordinate 17,247,584 downwards.
GATTGGGAAAGAAATTGAAGATTGAGCAGTAGTATGGACAAGTTGGACATTTGACTCAGCAACAGTATCACCCACAGTTTTCTCAAGTGCACATGGAACAGTCTCCAGAATGAGTATCTGTCACAAAACAAGCCTTAAAATAAATTTTAAAAGATAAGAACCCTACAAAGTATCTTATCACGATGAAATGAAACTTAATCATTAACAGAAGAAAAACTGGATAATTCACAAGTATGTAGAAGTTAATCAATATACTCTTAACCAATGTGTCAAAAGAGAAATCACAAGGGAAAATTTCTAATTTCCCAAGAATACAATTTACCAAAACTTATGGGATACAGTAAAAGCAGTGTAAACAGGAAAATATATAACTGTAAATATATACATTAAAAAAGAAAAAGATCTCAAATAAGTTACCTAATTTTATAACATAAGGAACCAGGCAGAGAAGTGCAAGCTAAACCCACACTGATAGAAACAATGAAGATTAGAATGGAGAAAAACAGAAAATAAGAAAACAGTCAAGAAAATCAATGTAATCAAACGATGGTTCTTTTAGAGGATCAGTGAAACTAACAAACCCTTAGCTTCATTGACTAAGAAAAAGACTACTTTTTTTCATGATTAAAATCAGAAATAAAAGTGGGGATGTAACAAACTATACAGAAATAAAAAGTACTACAAGAGACTGTCATGAACAGTTAGACACAAAGTGAGATAACCTAGATGAAAGGGACAGATTCCTAGAAACACACACTCCCCTGAAACTGATATATTTATAAAGAAATATACTTATTTATAAAGAAATAAAAAATCTGAATAGACCTATAACTAGTAAGACTGAATTAGTAATTTAAAAACAAAAATCTCCCAACAAAGAAAAGCCCTATATCAAGATGGCTTCATTTTACCAAAGATTTAAGGAAGAATTAATGCCAGTCCTCTCAAATTTTCCCCAAAAATTTAAGATGAGGGAACACTTTCTAATGGGTGCCATGAAGTCGGCATTACACGATATCAGAGCCAGGCAAAGACACTGCAGGAGGAGGAAACTGCAGACCAACATCCCTTATGAATATTGAAGCAAAAAATCTCAACAAAATACCAGGAAGCTAAAGTCAGCTGCATAGTGAGAGGATTGTACACATGACCAAGTGGGACATATTCCAGGAATGCAAAGTGTGTTCACATGATACCCACATTAATAGGATGAAGAAAAAAATCACATTGTAATCCCAATTGAGGCAGTAAAAGCATTAGACAAATTTAATACCCTTTCATGGTTAAAAAAACACTAAAAAAAAAAAACTAGGAATAAAAGGAAACTTCCTCAATATCATAAAGTCCACATCTGAAAACCTGACATCTAACATCATTCTCAGTAGCGAAAGACTGAAAGCTTTTCCCATAAGATCAGCAATAATATAAAGATGCCCTTTGCCTCTTTCATTTAATGCATTATTGGAAGTTTTAGAAGAATTAGGCAAGAAAAGGGCATCAAAGCTACCCAAATTGGAAAGAAGGAAATAAAATTTACCTCTGTTCGCTGGTGACTTGGTCTTATATGTAGAAAATCCTAAAAAATGCCACAAAAGGACATTTAGAACTAAGAACCTAATTCAACAAAGGGGCAGGATACAATCATCACACAAATGTCAGAAGCATGTCTATACACTGAATAATGAAGAATTTGTAATGGAAATTATGAAAACCATTTCATTTGCAATAGCATAAAAATAAAAGACTGAACAATGTTGAAAACATTGCTGAAAGAAACTGAAAAAGACATACCTAAATGGAAAGACAGCCCGTGTTCACAGATTGGAAGACCTAACCTTGTTAAGATGAGAGTATACTGACGTGGCCACAAGTCAGCACGCAGGCAAGAACATAGGCAGATGGGCCAGGATCTGAAGGGAAGGAGGTGCCTCCACCGCAGGGCTGTGCTCACACTTGCTCCCAAAGGAGATATGTGCCTCCTCCCCATAGGTGAGCCAGCAGCTCTGCACCTGGGAAGGGGTGCACCTGTGGAGGGAGGGGCTGCTCCTTTACTGCCCTTGGGTCTCCGGCTAGCCACTCCTGTGGCCAGACCAGTCCAGACAGTCCAGGGAGGGAATTGCACAAAACATGGTTCCAGGGCTTCCCCGGTGGCTCACTGGTAAAGAATCTGTCTGCTACTGCACGAGACACGGGTTTGATCCCTGATCTGGGAACATCCTACGTGCCGCGAAGCCAGTGCACCGCAACTGTTGAGCCTGAGTTCTAGAGCCCAGGAACTGCAACTACTGAGCCCGCAGCATAGCTGCTGAAGCCAACATGCCCTCGAGCCTGTGCTCCGCAACAAGAGAAGCCAACGAGCTGAGAAGCCCTTGCACTGCAACTAGGGAGTAGCTCCCGTTCTCTGCAACTAGAGAAAGCCAGTGTAGCAAGGAAGACCCAGCACAGCCAAAAATAATGAATAAAATTATATTTTATAAAAACATAGTTCCAGCTTAACCAAATTGACAGGGAACACGGCCACCACACATCCAAAATATTTATAACCCAAGAAATAAAATCTGTTTGTTGACAAGTCAGGAGGCTGCAAATGCTTCACGTAAGGCCATTGGACTGTGTTTTAGCTTTGATTGTAACTGACATCTCCTGCCAGTTGTCTAAGAAATTCAACGTGCAGAGTTGAGGACACTCATCGTGTTGGTTTGCACAGAGCCCCTTTTTACCCATTCAAACTACAATTTTATGCTTGAAGAGACATCAGAAGGATTTATGAAATATATTTTAGATTATTTCCAAATTCATAAAAATTTTTGATAGTGCTAACTTGTATGCATATGTATCTGATTATTTTAGGTACATCTGAACTTACAGTGAATTCACTCTTTCCTTTTTCTTTTCCACTTGATAGTAGTTTTTTTCACATACTGCTTTCAAAACTAAATATATCAGGCTTCCCTGATGACTCAGAGGCTAAAAATCTACCTGCCAATGTAGGGGACATGGGTTTGATCCCTGGTGCAGGAAAATTCTGCTTGCCAAGGGGCAAGCAAGTTTGTTCACCACAACTATTGAGCCTGCATACCCTGAAGCCCGTGCTTTGCAATGAGAGAAGCCACCGCAATGAGAAACCAGTGCACAACAGCTACATAGTAGCCCCTGCTCACTGCAACTAGAGAAAGTCCGTGCGCGACAAGGACCTAACGCAGCCAAACTAAAAATAAATAAAGAAGTAAAATTGTAAAAAAAGATGCATTTTCTGATGGTTGAAATAGGTGTTTCAATTGCCATCTCCCTGCTGTTGCCATTTATAAAACACTTGAAATTTTTTTTTAACATTTTTGACAGTTTCAAACTTAAATAAGTAAAAAGAAAAATCGTAAAGAAAACTATGAAATGGACTGAGAAGCTCATTGAGGCTATGCAATGGAAACATGTCTGGTTAGCCTGATTCTGCAGATTCTCTGCTCCTTTTGCTGTCTTTACGCTGTTTTACAACTCATTAATTTGTAAAAAACAAAAACTGGTAACGGCCCATGATTTTTGTCCACAGAAATGCTAATCAGTTGTGTCCAGTAGTTTGCTACTGATTATTTTCTGTGGTGGGATTCCCAGGTGGCTCAGTGGTAGAGAATCTGCCTGCACAGGCAGGAGACACAGGAGACATGGGTTTGATCCCTGGGTAGGGAAGATTCCCTGGAGAAGGAAATGGTAACCCACTCCAGTATTCGAAATCCCATGGGCGGAGGAGCCTGGCAGTCTGCAGTCCATGGGGTCGCAAATAGTCGTACATGACTGAACACACACACCTGCATTCCCTGTGTGTAGTTCCATTTTGCTTCAATTTATAAATTAATGCCAATGTTCTTCCATTTCTTCATTTGAACCAGCTGTAATTTCTTTTTGATTCTCTGATTAGTAAGTTAAAATCTTTGACAGTCATTTTATCTTTCTCCATGTCTTGATTGTATCTTTTTATAAAAGTCACCTTTTACCAACAGCGAGAGTGAACCAAGAACTTCCAGGTGTCCAAGGTGGGTTTAGAAAAGGAAGAGGAACTAGAGATCAAATTGCCAGCGTTTGCTGGATTATAGAGAAAGCAAGGGAATTTCAAAAAAATCATCTATCTCTGTTTCATTGACTATACTAAAGCCTTAGACTGTGTGAGTCATGACAAACTGTGGAAAGCTCTACGAGAGATGGGAATACCAGGCCATCTTACTTGTCTCCTGAGAAACCTGTATGCAGGTCAAAAAGCAACAGTTAGAACCCTGTATGGAACAATTGATTGGTTCAAGATCAAGAAAGGAGTACAACAGGGCTGTCTGCTGTCACCCTTTTTGTTTAACCTATACACTGAGCACATCATTAGAAATGCAGGTCTGGAAGAGTTACAAGCTGGCATCAAGATAGGTGAGAGAAACAACAACAACCTCAGCTATGCGAATGATACCACTCTAATGGCAGTAAATGAAGAACTAAAGAACCTCTTGATGAGGGTGAAGGAGGAGAGTTAAAGAGCTGGCTTAAGACTAAATATTAAAAAAATTAAGATCATGGCATCCAGGCCCTATACTTCATGGCAAATAGAAGGGGAAAAGGTGGAAGTAGTGACAGATTTTTCTCTTCAAAAATCACTGCAGATGGTGACTGCAGCCATGAAATCAGAAGATGATTGCTTCTTGGCAGGAAATTGATGACAAATGTAGACAGTGTGTTGAAAAGTGGAGACATTACTCTGCCAACAAAGGTCCGTCTAGTCAAGGCTATGGTCTTCCTAGTGGTCATGTATGATTGTGAGAGCGGGACTGTAAAGAAGGCAGAACACCAAAGAATTGATGCCTTTGAACTGTGGTGCTGGAGAAGTCTCCTGAAAGTCCCTTGGACAGCAAGGAGATCAAACCAGTCAATCTTAAGGGAGATCAACCCTAAATATTCACTGGAAGGACTGATGCTGAAGCTGAAGCTCCAGTATTTTGGTCATCTAATGTGCACAGATGACTCATTGGAAAAGTCCCTGATGCTGGGAAACATCAAGGGCAGAAGGAGAAGAGGGTGTCAGAGGATGAGATGGCTGGATGGCATCAGCGATTCAATGAACATGAACTTGAGTAGACTCCAGTAGATGGTGAGGGACAGGGAGACCTGGTGCGCTACAGTCCATGAGGTTGCAAAGACATGACTGGGCAACTGAACAACAACAAAGAATGAGTGATTGTCCGACTGTCACTCGAATCTGATTCTTTGTGACCCCATGGACTGTAGGCTGCCAGGCTCCTATGTCCATGGAATTCTGCGGGCAAGAATACTGAAGTGGTGTGCCATTTCTTTCTCCAGGGGATCTTCCCAACCCAGGGACTGAACACAGGTTTGCATTGCAGGCAGATTCTTTACCATCTGAGCCACCAGGAAGCCTACTAAGAGGCATTTCCAAGTACAAAAGACAGATCAACTTAAAAAGTATCAGCAGATACATGCTTGACTTTATCTTATAATCTATAGACAATACATTATAATATGTAATGCATCCATACACCTTTTCCAGAGGAATACCCGAGATAGAAGTAGCAATAAAGTTATAACTGACAGTCATCAATCAGATGAAACAATTTAGATGAAGCTTACCTCTCTCAAAGAGATGGACTCTGGGCAGGTGATTAGGAAGGAAATACAATTTGCTTTTAACTTGTATGAAAACAATGTTCAGTCCCATGTTGCTGAATGTAGTTGTTTTTGCCAAATATTTACTTCAAATTTCTGTCTGAATGCTTCATTAAAACTCCACTTCTGGCGGAACTTTCCAGAACGCTCGGTGAGAGGAGGAGGAGCGGTGGCTGCCCGAGCTGTGCACAGCAGTGCGCTCCTTTCCGCTCCCCAACACCGGCATCGGCCCGCTCACCGGCTGTAGAAAATGGTGAAAGAAACCACTTACTATGATGTTTTGGGGGTCAAACCCAATGCCACCCAAGAAGAATTGAAAAAGGCTTACAGGAAACTGGCCTTGAAGTACCACCCTGATAAGAATCCAAATGAAGGCGAGAAGTTTAAACAGATTTCTCAAGCTTACGAAGTGCTCTCTGATGCAAAGAAAAGGGAATTATATGACAAAGCAGGAGAACAGGCAATTAAAGAAGGTGAAGCAGGTGGTGGTTTTGGCTCCCCCATGGACATCTTTGATATGTTTTTTGGAGGAGGAGGCAGGATGCAGAGAGGAGAGGTAAAAATGTTGTGCATCAACTTACAGTAACTTTAGAAGATTTATATAATGGTGCAACAAGAAAACTCGCTCTGCAAAAGAATGTGATTTGTGATAAACGGTAAGAAAGTGGTAAGAAAGGAGCAGTAGAATGCTGCCCCAATTGCCGAGGTACTGGAATGCAAATAAGAATTCATCAGATAGGACCTGGAATGGTTCAGCAAATTCAGTCTGTCTGCATGGAGTGCCAGGGCCATGGGGAGCGAATCAGTCCTAAAGACAGATGTAAAAGCTGCAATGGAAGGAAGATAGTTCGAGAAAAGAAAATTCTAGAAGTTCGTATTGACAAAGGCATGAAAGATGGCCAGAAGATAACATTCCATGGTGAAGGAGACCAAGAACCAGGACTGGAGCCAGGAGATATTATCATTGTTTCAGATCAGAAGGACCATGCTGTTTTTACTCGACGAGGAGAAGACCTTTTCATGTGTATGGACATACAGCTGGTTGAGGCGTTGTGTGGCTTCCAGAAGCCTATATCTACTCTTGACAACCGAACCATAGTCATCACTTCTCATCCAGGTCAGATTGTCAAGCATGGAGATATCAAGTGTGCGCTAAATGAAGGCATGCCAATTTATCGAAGGCCATATGAAAAGGGTCGCCTAATCATTGAATTTAAGGTAAACTTTCCTGAGAATGGCTTTCTCTCTCCTGATAAACTCTCTTTGCTGGAAACACTTCTGCCTGAGAGGAAGGAAGTAGAAGAGACTGATGAAATGGACCAGGTAGAATTAGTGGACTTTGATCCAAATCAGGAAAGATGGCGCCATTACAATGGATAAGCATATGAGGATGATGAACATCATCCTCGGGGTGGTGTTCAGTGTCAGACCTCTTAGTAGGGCCTGTGAATAACACTGCTGGTGTTTTATTTGCAGTAGTGATTGAGTGAAGGACTATAATCATAATATGCTCACTACTTGCTTTTGTTTTAATATTCAACTATAGTAGTATTTAAAAGTTAAATGAAGAATAAACTCGAATATAAAAAAAAAAAAAAACCCTCCACTTCTGGCCTTTGTTATGGAATCTGTTACTTTTGTTGCCGCCTCCTGATTGCTGTCCTCTGAAGCTTCTATTTCTTTCTCATTGTCCCCTGACACTTTGGCTGCCCTTGCACTGTCCCCTGAAGCCTCAATTGCCTTCCCACTGTCCTTGGAAGTTGCGATATCGCTCCCGTGGTCCTTCTAGCTCTGGTTGCTCCATGGCCACAGGAAGCTGCCATCACTGTGAATCATGCCCCTTTTCCTGTTCTCTTACTGATGCAGTAGGGCTGTCAAAGCAAACACCCTGCTTTCCTTTGAGAAAGACCATCCTCTTCACTTTGGAATCAGTGTCCTCACCCAGTTTCTCTTTAAGTCCTTCCCAAGCGTAACTGATGTTTGGCGTTTCAGTTGAGCACCGCAGGTCATGGTCACAAAGCCCGCATCTGAGTTGATCAAGGAGCGCTGACCTACTGAGGTGGCACCAGAGACTTGGGCCAGGGCTGCTGCCAAGGCTTCCACAGCTCCCCTCACCTCAGTCAGCTTCTCGGCTGCTTGAAGTGACCAATCGCAGTGGGAGACACAGAGTCCAAGAGCCTGAGGGCACCTTCACTAGAAGCTTTTATTATCTCTGCTGCAGAAGGAATACCTATTCACTTCAATTTAATTCCCACTTTTTGTTCCACTTTGGCTAACTGGTATTCTTCCTGTGCTGATAAAAGCAGATGCAAACCCCGGTCTTTCCAGCTCTACCTGTTCGCCCAGAATGGTGAATGTAGGACTCTACATCCTTTGGTGGAGAACTTTGAACAACCATTTCAACCTCGGGGGTGTCTAACCTATATGCAGCAACATTGGTTGCAACCAGAACTCCAAAATCACTGTTTCTAAAACCTTTCAGGGTGATTTCCCCTTCCTTCTATGGAATGTCTCCATGTAAAGAATGGGCATCCTGCTTTATGGCCACATTCTGTGACAACTCTGGGCTTCTTCCTTTGTTTCACAAAATGTGATAGTGCACTGTTGATAACCACAGTACACTCAGCTCACGTCCCCCAAAACTGCTGCCCGCTCAGTCCAGTGGCACTTGATAGCCAGATGTTCTACAGTTATTACTGTTAGTCCTATGTCTTTTTACCAATCAGGTCCGCCTATTCATATGTAGATTTCATGTATTTCTTAGCAACATTATACACCCAATGAGGGCAAGTTGCAGAAAAAAACAATGTTTAGGGATTGTCTTCTGAATCTCTTGTATGCTACATATAAAATCTCTTCCACTTGATCAGCAAAGCCCATGTCCAACATCTGGTCAACTTCAGGACAACATGCCTAAGTGTGTTGAGAAGCTTTGCTTATATTCCATATGGTGAATTTCAGTGAGAGTTAATGGGACTACAAGTGCACTCCAGTTGTATTTATGTATTTCTTCCACTCCCATAGAGGTCTCAGGCCCTGTGCTGGACCCTGAGGAGAAGAGAGGAGACCCACAACAGTAGGTACAGAAAGCACTGCACTGCAGAACAGAGGTCCCAGAGAGGTGGGTACAGGGCAGCAGAAGGACCCGGCAACACCCCTGATCTTGGAGAACAGGTGGGACTTGGTCATAGAAGCACCAAGTGGGGGAGCGTAACACATCCAGGGATGAGTAGGGGGCAGGGGAAGGAAGGTTGGTGTCTTCTCCACATGGGCTTCTGTAAAGAAATGAAATACCAGAGACTGGGTGGCAACAGAAATGTATTGCTCACATTTCTGAGGCCTGGGAAGTCCAGGGTCATGGCACCAGAAGATTCAGGTTCTGGCGAGGGCCCTTTCCGTGTTGCATAAGGCCTACTGTGTATTCATGGCATGGTCTCTGGGGCCTCTGTTACAAGAATGCTGCTTCTATTGCAAGGCTCTGCAGTTGCCCCCCAAATGCTACCCACTAATACCATCACCTTGGGTATCAGGTTTCAACACAGGAGTTTTAGGGGGACTGGACATTCAGCCCACAGCAGTTGGAGACCTGGACAGGCCTCTGCCAGCCTGAAGAATGAAGTCCTCACTGAAGGACTGCGCATGGCAGGTCCTGCCAATAGGAGGCTCTTTCTTCAGGAAGATGCTGCCCTGTCCTTAGGGGTGGGGTAGAAGAGTGCCTCACTGCCCTCACGGCTCAGCTGCTGCCTCTGTGTACACTGTGTTACCCAGAATCCAGGGACAAAGGACTCAGCCCCTCAGGGCCAGTGGAGCTGGACAAACTGGAAAAAAATTCTCATTTGCTCCTTCTTGATGCATCATCTTCAGGTTATCTGGGACATTTTTCCAAAGGAGACACACAGATGGCCAACAGGCACATGAGAAGAGGCTCAGTATCTCTAATCATGAGGGAAATGCAAATCAAAACCACAATGAGATACCACCTCATCTGTCAGAATGATTGTCATTAAAAAAATAATAATAATGAATGCCAAGTGTTGGTGAGAATGCGGAGAAAAGAGGACCCTTGTGCAGTGGTGGTGGGAATGTAAACTCATGCAGCCACTGTGGAAAACAGTATGGAGGACCCTCAAAAAGCTAAAGAGAGCTACTGTTTGGCCTAGCAATTCCACTCCTGGGCATGTATCCCAAACGGAACCAAAACAATAATTGGGAAAAAAACATGCACCCCAGTATTCATTGCAGCGCTGCTCATAATAGTTCAGAAATGGAAGCAGCCTAAGTGTCCATCAGCAGATGAATGGATAAGAACGATGTGGTATGTATATACAATTGATATTACTGAGCCATAAAAAATGAATTGAATCTTGCCATTTTCAATAACATGGATGGACTTGGAGGGTATTATGCCGAGTGAAATAAGTCAGAGAAAGACAAATACTGTATGATATCATTTAAATGACTCTAAAAAATAAAACAAACTAGTGAATACAACAAGAAACAGACTCTCAGATGTAGAGAACAAAACTGTGGTTACCAGTGGGAACAGGAGTGAGAGAGAGGCACGTAGGAAGAATGGAGGAGTAAGAGGTTTGAACTACTAGGTATAAAATAAACCAGCTAAAAGTTCCCTGTGCTACCCAGGAATATAGCCAGTACTATATAGTAACTATGAATAGAGTGTAACCTCTTAACAATTGTGAATCACTATGCTATATGCCTGAAACTAATATAATATGGTAAATCAACTGTGCCTTCCCCAAAAGTTGAGATACCTACAGTACCTTCATATCTAGTTATTAATATGCAGAGGGCACAAGATGTAAAAGTAAAATATTAGTACTATTTAAACAGGCTTATCAACAACATGAATTAGTCTTTCCTTGGTAGATAAATGTCTAATTTCTTCAATAACAACTACTAATTAAGCAACCCAATAGTCTGACATGACATTAACCTTGTTCTGGTCTTCCCTTATTGCCCAGTTGGTAAGGAGTCCACCTGCAATGCAGGAGACCCCAGTTTAATTCTTGGGTTGGGAAGATCCGCTGGAGAAAGGATAGGGTACCCACCTCAGTATTCTTGGGCTTCCCTGTGGCTCAGCTGGTAAAGAATCTGACTGCAACGCCGGAGACCTGGGTTTGATCCCTGGGTTGGGAAGATCCCCTGGAGAAGGGAAAGGCCACTCACTCCAGTATTCTGGCCTGGAGAATTCCATAGACTGTATAGTCCATGGGGTCGTAAAGAGTCGGACTTTCACTTTCTTTCTAATCTTGTTCTAAAAGAATCATTAAGGTGTAAAGTTAATAGTTTAGAAAGGATCTGGACCCCACAGTCAAAGCCTGTCTCATGGAACTGTCTGTCCTTTATCCATAAGAAGCTGAGTTTAGGTAGGATCATCATCCACAGCCTGGAAATTTGACGTTGAGAACAACTGAGCAGAGTGTTTCTTGAAAATTCTCCAATCTGTCATCTTTTCTTCTCACTTACAAATTCATTCTGAGCAAAAATTCACATTTGGCAGTGTTTTGATGTGGAAATCCTTCCAGATGTTTTGCATTTTGACAGCAAACTCCAGAGTTAAACTGCAGCTAGGCTGATTGGGCAAGTTTAGGTCCTGAGATGGAGCAGCCGAAAGGGTCCCATGAAGTCATTGTTATAAATGTGCAGAGACAGGTACTCAGTCACTGAGGACAGCTATACCTGGTTCTGAAGCTTTCTTCTCTGTGACTGCCCGTATTTTTTTACTTCTTTGCCTGCCTTTACTGTATCCTTTTTTAATTTTCAGGAGTCTTGTAAGAAACAGTCATTGAACTTTATTCCTGAGTCAAATGTGGCTTTGCTGTACTGATGCCAAAAGTCATAGGGAGCAGCATGAAGCCAGTTGAATCATGATGCTTCAGCCCTTTTCAAGGTTCAGAGGGAAGAGACTTTATCCATTTAACATACACGTCGCTGAGCTTGAGTTTGGCCCTCTGATTGTGCAAAAATTCAGAATGTATCTGATACGGTAGAAATAGGTTTCAGGGATCTTTTACTGTAAGCCCTTTTTGAAATAATCACAGCAGATAGCTTATAGAAATCATTAGCACAGACACTATATATATTCTATGATATTACAATATAATCTTCCAACTAAGGGAAGACTCTTCGTTTTGGTGAGATTGTGTGTTCAGGGTTTGTAGCAATTTAGGCCAGCAGATCACACATTTTGCCTGTGAAATCCCACTGAAAGCAGAGTGGCCATGCCAGAAGCACAGCCCTTGGAGGAACAGACAGGAAGTTGGAGACTAAATTTTATGAGCCGGAAATGTCACTGAACTGGATGTTTCCAATAAAGACTGATGTTCTGTTGGGCAGAGCAGGGCCCATGTTTAGCTGCTCCCAGGTGGTTCTGGAGCAAACGCTGCGGAAGGCTGTCCATTCCTCAAAGATAGCCCCCTACCCTTGCAGGAATCGGCCCTGCATTTCAGCCCCCACGCCAGGAGACCCCACAAAGGTAAGGCAGCTGGATCAGCTGCTTCTCTTTCATGAGGGAAGGAGCTGGACCGGTGTCCTTCTCCAGCCCTCCCATGCCAGGGGCTGCAGAGACGTGCCTATGAAATGGGACCAGCACCGCCCTGCGGAGCTGCTGAGAGGGGAGAATGCTGCACATGGGCTGCACGGTGTGTGTGTGTTAAATAAAACATGGAATCCATTGCTTGGTCTCTGCAGAGCCTGATAAAGCCTTGGGAAACAGAAAACAGTGAAAGTGTTATTGCTCAGTTGTGTCCAACTCTTTACGGCCACCTGGACGGTAGCCTTCTAGGCTCCTCTATCCATGGAATTCTCCAGGCAAACATACTGGAGTGAGTTGCCATTCTCTTCTCCAGGAGATCTTTCCTACCCAGGGATCGAACCCAGGTCTCCTGCATCGTGGGCACATTCTTTACCACCTGAGCCACCAAGGAAGCTTGAAAAACATAGAAGCAGATCTTAAATACAACTTTCCATTTGCAACAGTAGACAGAGAGCAGAGAGAGGAAAGAATCCAAAGAATAAACATCTCTGAGGTTTTAAGTTTTGTTTTGTTTTAGACTCCATGTATGAGGTCATACAGTATTTTTGTCTTTCTGTCTGACTTTTTTTCCTTAGCATAATGCCCTCTAGTCCATCCATGTTGCCACAAAGGGCAGGATTTCCTTCTTTTTTAATGGATGGATGATATTCCATTGTGTGTATATGTACATACATGTATGTATGTATGTATATATATATATTTATATAGAATTTCACATCTTGTTTATCCACTCATCCACCAATGGACACAGGTCATTTCCATGTGTTGGCTGTTGTGAATAATGCTGCAATGATCATAAGGCCCATGAGGTTTTATAAATTGCTCTCTTTATCTGGAAAATTTATAGTTGCCTTGGAAAAAGTCCCTGCCTTCATGGAGCTTATGTGCTAATGGAAGTAGACAAACAGCAGACTTAAATAATACATACATGAGACACTTTCCCTTCATGACAAATACTGAAAAGCAAACAGGGCAACCGAATTAGAGCAACAGAGTTGGCCCTGTTCTGTAGGGCGGGCAGTGAGGGAGGGGCCCTCTCAGAGGAGGGTTGCAGCTCAGATCATGGGGCAGAGGTCCTGTGAAGCCTGGAGAGAGCCCAGGCAGAGGCCAGTAGCTGAGTTCGGAGGGCCTGGGGGCCTGGGGAGTGGGCCTCTGGGCAGGAAGCCCTGGTACGTCATAGGCCTTAGTAATGGGCTTATTTGGCAACCAGAAATCCAGTGTGACTGAAAGTGTTGTGTTAGTGTTGAGTCCTTGAGGCCCCAGAGACAGCCAGAGCCAGATCCTGTAGTGTTTTACTTACGAATGACAGGGAGTTTCTGTTTTAATTAGAATAGGCAAGGTTTTAAGAACAGGATATGTAGTGTGAAATTGTGTGGCATTGACAGATTGGAGTAATGTGATTTGTTTTAAAATGATCAATACTGATATTTAAGGATTGTTGATATCAGTCGCTAAGTCCTGTCCGATTCTTCGCAACCCATGGATGCACGCCAGGCTCCTCTGTCCTTCATTATCTCTCGGAGCTTGCTCAAATTCATGTCCATTGAGTCAGTGATAGTAACTAATCATCTCATCCTCTGTTACCCCCGTCTCCTTCCTGCCCTCAATCTTTCCCAGCATCAGGAACTTTACCAGTGAGTTGGCTCTTTGTATCAGGTGGCCAAAGTATTGGAGCTTCAGCATCAGTCCTTCCAATGAATATTCAGGACTGATTTCCTTTCAGATTGACTAGTTTGATCTCCTTACAGTCCCAGGGACTCTCAAGAGTCTTCTCTAGCACCACAGTTCAAATGTATCAGTTCTGTAGTGCTCAGCCTTCTTTATGGTCCAGCTCTTATATCCATACATGACTACTGGAAAAACCATAGCTTTGACTATATAGACTTTTGTCAGCAAAGTGATGTCTCTTCTTTTTAATACATTCTCTGGGTTTGTCATAGCTTTTCTTCTGAGAAGCAAGCGTCTTTTAATTTCATGACTGCAGTCACCGTACTGTCAGAAGTGATTTTGGAGCCCAAGAAAATAAAATCTGTCACTGTTTCCACTTTTTCCCCATCTGTTTGCCATGAAGTGATGGGACCAGATGCCATGATTTTAGTTTTTTAAAGTTGAGTTTCAAGCCAGCTTTCTCACTGTCCTCTTTCATCCTCAAGAGGCTCTTTACTTCTTCACTTTCAGCCATTAGAGTGGCATCACCTGCACATATCTGAGGTTATTTGTCCTGTAAATCTTGATTCCAGCTTGTGATTTATTCAGCCCTCCTTATCGAATTATGTACTCTGCATATAAGTTTAAATAAGCAGGGTGACAATATACAGCCTTAATGAATGCCTTTCCCAATTTTGAACCAGTAAGATGTTCTGGTTCTAACTGTTGCTTCTTAATCTGCACACAGATTTCTCAGGAGACAGGTAAGAGGATCTGGTATTCCCATCTTTTTAAGAATTTTCCACAGTTTGTTGTGATCAACACAAGGCTTTAGTGTAGTCAATGAAGCAGATGTTTTTCTGAAATCTTTGCTTTTTCTGTGATCAGATGTTGGCAATTTGATATCTGGTTCCTCTATCTTTTCTAAATCCAGCTTGAACATCTGAAAGTTCTCGGTTCACATACTATTTGAAGCCTGGCTTGGAGAATTTTGAGTATTACTTTGCTAGTATGTGAGATGTGTGCAATTGTGCAGTAGTTTGAACATTCTTTGGCATTGCTTATCTTTGGGATTGGAATGAAAACTGACCTTTTCCAGTCCCGTGGCCACTGCTGAGTTTTCCCAATTTGTTGGCATATTGAGTGCAGCACTTTCACAGCATCATCTTTTAGAATTTGAAATAGCTCAGCTGGAATTCCATCACCTCCACTAACTTTGTTCATTGTAATGCTTCCTAAGGCCCACTTGACTTCACACTCCAGGATGTCTAGCTCTAGGTTAAGTGACCACACCATTGTAGTTATCCAGATCAATAAAATGTTTTATAGGTCTTAATAGTTCTTAAGGTCTTAGAGAACTTAATAGTATAGTTCTTGTGTAACCTTGCCACCTCTTCTTAATCTCTTCTGCTTGATAGGTCCTTACCATTTCTCTTTCATCATGCCCGTTCTCACATGGAATGTTCCCTTGGGGATCAAATGTACTACTTATTCTTAAAATCTGATGAGAGAATATTTACATTGCCCCAGACTGTCTCCTCACAAGATACTTCTAATTTAAAAAGAAAAAAAAAATCTTAATTTACAATGAAGAAACCAGGACACCACTTTACTCATGTGATAAAGGCAATCTCAGCAGTAAAGGTTGGGTTCATGACCCCCTGGTGTGACATGCTGAGGACACAGCCTCACCTGTGCTGTTACTGCCAAAGGGTACCCAGCATCCAACCAGAAAGAGGTCAAACCCAAACTGAGATGACATCTCCAAAAGCAGTGGCCTGCGCTCCTTAAAAATGTCAGTCATGAAAAGATGAGAAAGGGCTGAGGAAGGTTCAAAACTGAAGAGGAGAGACATGAAAACTAAATGCAACTTGTGATCCTAAAGCAGAAACATGTATTTCTTAGTTTTACTATGAGCATTATTGAGACATTTGATGAATTCTGAATGTCTGTAGATTAGGTAATGAATAACTTAAAAAAAAAATTACTTTGGTGATCCCACTGCATGGCAGTGGGATCTTAACTCCCCAACTAGGGATTGAACCCATGCCCCCTGCGGTGGAAGCACTCATTAACCACTGGACCACCAGGAAATTCCCTGAATTTTTGATGGTTATGAATAATTCTTTGGTTTTCTATGTAGTAAGTCTACTGGCTTTAGGACATGCATGGTATTTAGGACATACTTATAAGGGGCATGCATCCTGTCTTAGTGTCTCAAATAATTAAAATTTTATAAAGAATGTTAAAAGCAGATTTGACAAAATGTAACAAAGGAATTTGAGTGAAGAGTCAATGAGAATTATACTAATCCAACAACTTTTTTTAAGCCTGAAACTTCAAAGTTTTGAAAATTGAGTTGCAGAGGTAAGCACTTTCCCAAACTAAAAATTTCCTAATTTCATGCTAAGAGAGTTGTTACATTCTGAGCTTCTTCATTCTTGCTGATCTTTGATTCCTTAAGTGGAGGTGATTATATTTATAACAGATGCTGGGAGCACAGTGGCCCACATCTGTGTCTAAATCCAGTAAGGATGCTCCAACTAGTCTGGGTCAAAATTAAAGGGAAAAATTCAAATTCAATTACACTATTTTATAGCACTTGAAACATGTAGTTGTAGGAATTAAGCTCAGTTTTATCACCCCAGCAAGAAAAACCTGCATTCTTTTGTTTGCAGGGACACTTGGGCAGGAATCACGTGCCAGCCTTGTGCATGGGTCAGGAAGAAGAGGGACCAGGACTCTGGCCTGGGCTGCCCACATCCATGCTCAGCAAACCACATTCCACAGCTGGGAAGGTGCTGTCCTTCCTGCCCCAGCACTTGGGGGTGAGTATGCAAGAGGTTAAGTCAGCACAAGGGTGAGTCTGGACGCTCACTCTCCAGCTCCAGCTCTCAGAATCGGGTCTGGCAGAGCCCTCCAGGGAGACGCACTCTTCCTCCTCTACTCCACTGCCTGCAGACCCCTCCACAGCATCCTTCTGTCCTGGCTCTGCCAAAAGGACAAACCCACCCCCCTCCCACCGGATCCTGGAGACCCCCCACCCCAAGACCGAAAGGGGCCAGAAATATACCCTAATGAACCTGGATCCTGCACAACAGAACCCTCATTGGGCTCCTTCGACTCAAATTCCCTTAAAATCAAACTTCATTTGCAGCCTTCAGCTCCATGTTGGTACTGAATTAGAGTTCAGAAAAACATCATTAATGTGTTACTTCAGGGGAAGTCACAGGTGACACTGCTCAAGTGACCTCAAATTCCACCCTCCCACTCCCAATGTAATGCTGTTTAAATACTCAGTTCAGTTTGGACACTTTCCCAACGAATGGTGACCCTAAGTTATAAAAAGGCCAAACTCACACAGTGACACGTCTCAGGGATTACTTGTTACAGTTGTATTTCTAACTGAGATTGCAGCCAATAGTGGTTTTATGAGAATGACTGCTAAAACCGACATAAAAATAAGATGAAACTTATTTGTGAGTTTCCATAAAAGCAGTGTTTATTAAAGCTTTTTTCTTAATGAAAAATGCCAGACAACCAAGTATTACTTATTCTATCATTTATCGAGGAAAAAGTTTTACATATTAGAGCAAAGCAATACAAATTAACATGGAACCCCATTGTTACCAGCCTCTTGTAGGCAAGAAAACAAGCCTGGAGGACTCAGCGGGGCCTGTCGCCTCCTCACAGGGAGGGACGGGAACACCTGAGTGTCTCCAGTACCCGACAGAGTGCAGCACAGACCAGGAACAAGACCTGCAGTCGGCAGAGAAGACCGTGTCCTACTGTCTGCACGGACACACCACTCAGCCCCGGTGCTCCAGGGAACAGTCTCTGCTGCACACACTCACAGATGGCCCAGGACGCTTCACTCAGTGTTAACAGATGAACACACTGGCTTCCCAGAAAAACTGAAGCCACGTGAGAAAATTCTCATGGTGCCAAGCAATGACCTTGAAGCCCTTCCTCCTGCTGCTGGCAGGGCCAGGACCATGCTGCTCCCGGGCCTTCAGAGCAGACGCACAGTCTTCCCAGTTACTGTCAGGAAGTCATCATCCGCCAGGGCACGCAGCGCTTCTTCAAACATGTCCTTGGTGATTGCCTTGAGGGAAGAGCGAAGAGCTTACATCTAGAGCTGCCCTCCCCAGACACACAATGAGCCCAAGTTCAGAAACCACTGGAGTCTCCTGCCTTCTGGGCGGCTGGACACACATTTCATGCTCCAGCTCTTCCCCCAGAAGGCCTGATGCTAAGTACCACAGGCCTGACGCCCCTCGTCTGTGTGTGCACCATTTAGCTGCCGTGTAGGGCAAAGAAGAGGGTGTCAGGAAAGGAGGCAAGGGCTGGTCCCAACCAGCAGAGCCCCTGCCGTGAACCTGGCTTTCCTACAACAGCCAAAACCTGCAAATACTCTAAATGTCCACCAACAGTCTAGTACCTGATGGGGAAAGCACGAGACAGAGTGAACATGTCATAGCAGATTCAGCGTCACAGAGCGAGCCAAGACTGTCACAGATTAAAAAGACAAGAAACCACTGACTCAGCTCAAAAACCCTCATCCACATCCACACAGAAGACTGAAAAAATTCTCATTGTGATCACTCCCAGATGGTGGGTGGGGACCTTACTTCTCTTTCTTTATCTGTATCTACATTTATATTACTCAAGCAGTAAATAAAGGGAGAAAGCTAGGGAAAAAAAAAAACTTTAAAGCAGCATTAAGGGAAAAGAAAGCTCTATTAAACAAAATGTCCACATAAACACTTACTATGTCAGACTGCCCCCGAATATCTTCAAAGAGCTGCTGGTATTTCAGGGCTGGCGTTTTGCCCTTAGATAAAATAAGCTTTCTCAATGCTTCTGCTAACTCTTCTTTCCGCTTCCGAGAGGTGGCACTCATTCCTGAGTTAAGAGAAAGCAATGAAGATGCTTCTGCCATAAGGAAGGGGACATCTTTCAAATCTCTAGTAGTATTTCTTCAGCCATAAATCAACTTTAGTCTAAAATAATCTTTAGTCTTGTCACCAGACAAGGTAAGGGGACAATGGATGAATGCCAGAACACACAGTCACCGTGAGGTCTGAATCCTGTCCCCAGTTTTCTAAAAGCTCAGAGCTGCTACTATCCACTGAGACACAGCCCAACGGTCCACAAAGAAGCAGAGTCCCCCTCGCGAGGGGCTGAGTCACTCCTTTAAAGGGCACTCGGTGCCTGGACGGCTGGATGGATAGAGCTAGGCCAAGTGTGTCAGCGTCTGCCTCCTCCCAGTCCCATCGTGTGTTCACGGGGGCTCTGACCCGAGACAGAGCAGCACCACAGGGGGAAGGCTGACCTGTGGTGAGGATGGAGATGTCCACGATGCCTGTCCGTGGGTCGGTGGCCGACTGCTTTAGTGCCTCCCGGTGCAGGCGCTTGGCCTCCTCCACATCGATGGCCTCCACCTTGTTTGAAAACCGCACTTTCGCGTGGGCTTCCGCCAAGCGGATCAATGACTCTAGCTGCCGGGGATACGCAGACACCATCCCTCGGCTGCTGCCAACCTTCCTCATGTCCACATAGGCCTGCAAGACAGGAGACACGCTGACTCCTCACATGGTGACCCCAGGCAGGGAAGTCCTGAGGGGAACGATAGTGGGGTCTACCCTTAGGCCTCCCTCCACTCTCATCTGGGGGAGGGGTGGCACCCGGTGTGGGGAATCGCAGTGTTGGGGAGGGAGCTGAGGACTTGGCTTGATGGCTGACACAGAGCACGTGAAAGGTAAACTGTGTAAACTCGTCCACACATAATTCTCTCAAGATGACCCAGATGGAAAACTACAAGTCACTTTTAACTTTCACTTGGGCATCTTTAGGACTGTCAGGATGAAAAGCCCACCAAAGCACCAGGAACCTTCCTGGTGTCACAGCGTCTATGTGTGTGTCAGCAGGCACTGCTGCCCACTTGAAAGGTACTGAGAAGTGAGCATAAAATACTTCAATTCTTTAGAAATGAGCAAATGCAGCTCAGAGACCAGAATTACACAGTCACTGAGTATTAACAGCCTCACCGATGTTTCAACTCAGGCATCCTCGTCTTAAATACACTGTGCTTACAAGAATAAATATAAAAAAGAGTGCCCAACTTGTAGAAATGAATCCTTTTTCCTTTTCCACACTTGGAAAAATCAACTTTGCAACACAGGAGGGAAAACAGTTGTAGAAGACAATGTTGTTCTTGACATAATAAAAACTGTTTCAGAGCTGAGCAGGGCCCAGCAGCACTTCGGGCTGCCGGTACCTCGATGAGGGCCTGGCTGGCATCCTGGCTGAGCCGCGGCATCACGGTGCTGTGTGCGTAGGCGATGTAGTCCCTGAGCACCGCCATGTCCATGCCTTCCTCCTGGGCCTGCTCCTCGCTCTGGTAGTACAGGGACACCAGGTGGTGAGCCAGGCGCCGGTCATATGCCTCGTCCTGGGGGTCCAGCATGAGGAAGATCAAGTCAAACCTGAGGAGACATGGTGACAGTTGCCAGTCAGGACACCCGCGCACCTGAGGGTGGACCCGCAGCCTCCATGGGAGAGGGGTAGGCGTGCTCCACCCAGGTGGCCTGAGGAGCCCCGGCCCTCAGGTCTGCCTGGGAACAAGTGCTGGGTGCTAAAGGTGAGTAAGAAGCAGGAGGCTCCCGAGGGAAACACTGCTGTGATTCTGAAGACCGGAGAAGGTGAGTGAAACACATTCAGTTGTGTTGGGGAAAAGAAATTGTTCGTGTAAGAAGTGAAATAACCAGTCTAAAACCCGTTCATGAAATACATCCATCCTTGAGGGGAAGCCTGGGTCACATGTCTCTCCTCCCACGAATGCAGCTCTCAGACCCTTGTCTACTGCAGGAAGCTACTCTCTGCACTTTGCTGATTGTCTAAAGTGGCTATAAGACTGAGAGCGGCAAGAGGTGGGCATCCGACAGAATGGAGCAGACAGACCCCAACTGCTCCAAAACACAAGCATCCATCAAGGTGAGCAAACGTGTGGCCCTCACCTCAGGACCCATGACTAAGCAGACATGCAGACCACACCAGCATGAAGAGCTGACGATTGGCTGTGTTAATCCTGGTTATTTCCTTCTCACCCTCACCCTGATCCTTCCACAGACGAGTAAAATAAAACATGATGAACATGTGCTGTCATACCTTGATAAGAGTGTGTGGGGCAGCTGGATGTTTTCAATGGTGGTTTTTTTTGGATTCCACTGAGACTCGATCGGGTTTGCTGCTGCCAGGATGGAGGTGCGGGCGTTGAGCTGACAGATGATCCCAGCCTGCCAGAGGGACGGATAGTGCGGTCAGCAGTCTCATGCTGAGGCTGGCAGGAGCTGGGAGCCCTTGCCCCTGGTGGCCTCTGCTAAGGACCCCTGGCACCACAAGCATGGTGCCTGCAGCATCCACTGGGGAAGCCTGAGCTGGGGTTCACGCCAAGGAAACGGAGGTAAACGTTTGCTGTGACTGCGTCCTTCTCAGAAACCAAACCCCTGGTGTGAGATTTAGGACAAACTCAAGTTCTGTAAGTGTCAGGCGTTAGAGGTTAATACCGCACAGAGGACACAGGTCCTGTAGAGTACACTCAGATGGGCTGGGACCAGACAGCAGTGTTGGCCAGTCTCCTGAGCTGCAAGTCCAGAGGCCATGGTTCAGGCCCTACCCCCACCCCCCACGCGGGTGGGTGACTGACCTTGGCGATGGACAGTGTCTGCTGCTCCATGACCTCGTGTAGCACGGAGCGCGTGCTCTCATTCATCTTGTCGAACTCGTCGATGCAGCAGACGCCATTGTCGCTCAGCACCAGGGCGCCGGTCTGCAACACCAGCTGCCGCGTCTCAGGGTCCTTCATGACGTAGGCGGTGAGGCCCACGGCGCTGGAGCCCTTCCCGGATGTGTACTGGCCCCGCGGGACCAGGTTGTGCACGTACTGCAGCAGCTGGGACTTGCTGGTCCCTGGGTCCCCACACAGCAGGATGTTGATCTCTGCGCGGAACTTGCCCCTCCCCGTGTGGCTGAAATCCTTTCTCGTCCCGCCGAAGAGCTGAAGCAAGATTCCCTGGACAGACAGACAGACAGGCCTCGGCACTCACCTGAGGTGGGCGGTAGAGGCAGGGGGCTGAGCAAACAGATGGTGAAAAGATCAGAGGATGAGAGCATGTCAGAAGCCATGCGGGGCCTGCCTGGAAATGGGTGAGCCGGGGGTGGAGATGAGGGTGTGGCCCCTGTTCCACCGTTGGGCCGAAGCTCAGTCTTTGGTGTTTATACCATCTGACCTCGAGCTTTCAGGCCTGACCATAAGCAAGAAGCCTTTCAAGGTCAGTTACCTTCTTTATATCTTCATGCTCATAGATGCTTGGCGCCAGGGCAGACGCAAGCCTCTCATAGATGTCTGGCTTCCTGGAAAGCTCCTTGAGCAGCTCCACACGTTTCTCCGAGAAAAGTTTCTGCTCTGCTTCTTCATCAAGGCCATGCAGACGCTTTGAGTCGGTCTTTCGGTAGTGAATGACATCAATGTGGGTTTTGTAGACGGACTTCACGTTGCTCACTCTGGGGTTGATGCGAATGGGGACAGCTCGATAGATGCCTGAGAGCACAGAGGACACGCTCTCACCTGCCTGCTCTCAGCCCAGAGCGTGGGGAGCAGGGCTCTGAGCACAGCAGTGAGGCTGACTCGGGACCCCCACCGCCACACGGCGCCTGCTCGCTGTTGTGTTCAATGCATCCCAGTGTGAGACAGAATTCTCAATTCTCTTTAAGTGAATGTACAGTTATTAATAATTTGACTAAAAATACTAAAATCCTGTTCCAAAAGCCTAAAAAGAAAGGGAATCCAAATATTTAGAGTTGCTCACTAGTTATTTTGGACAACAGCAGGAAGAGAGCCTGCTGCCTGGGCAGGCACACATCAGAGGTCAGATGGTGGAGCCCCTCACCTGTGACGTGCACTCTGTCTCCAGGCTGGACCTTGTCCACGAGGTCATTGTGAGCGAAGAGGACAACCGTGTGCGGTGTCTGCCCCGCAGGCATGTCTTCAGGGGACTCCTGGAGCTTGATCTGGAAGGACAGGGAATGGACATCTCAGGACGTCCAGATACCCAGCACCTCAAATGCCCCAGAGACATCTCTCTGGAAGATGGCTGCCCTCACAACACACTAGTACCCAGCAACTCAGTCTCACCTCCATTCTGAGAATGTTGTTGATTAAACGCTCCCCCACGTGAGAGTGGGGTGGCCATATCAGGGCTATGGTGGGTACGCCTGCATCACCCTCTGCCTGCTTTTCTCGTTCATTCTGGGCGTTACTCCCTTCCAGATCAACCCATTCAGGAAGCATGGTTTTAGGGCCACACAAGTGGACAGGTTACACTGGGCTTCAGAGGACTCGGCAGGGGCAGAACAAGGATAGGGCATGTGGAGGGGGCACGCACCATCTGCTTGTCGGAGAACACTGAGCGGTTGTGGATGAGGGCCATGCTGTGGCTGGTGTGGCAGCGCTCACACACGCAGGGTTCGGCGATGCGGCCACGGTCTATCTCCACGCGGGCCGTGTGGGCACACACTTGGCACTGAAAGAAGGCCTCCTGCATCTCTGGAATCAGCTGGGAAGTCCTGATCACCATTCCACTGATGGCGATGAGCTGATCGATGTCTGCACGGCAGAGAGAAGGTGGCTCATCTCAGCCAGGCGTGAGCCTCCCCGAGGGTCTGCTGTCCCCCTGGCGGACCTCGCCGCAGGCCGCAAGGGGATGCTGGAGTCACAGGAGACATTGTGGCCAGAGCACCGACCCCTCGCTGGACACCCTCAGCTCTGGCCTGGGGCGACCCCCTGTGTACAACCAGATTCCTCTCACCCCTCAAGTCTTTGGACCTGCACCAAGGTCAGTGGGCCCAAGGCTGCCTGGGGCCAACCTGACTTATGATGAGGCTCTGCAAGAGCCCATGCGCTTGTGGTAATGTTGTTTACAGCCACACCCACCACTCACTATACGCGTGGGGTTCAGAGTTACCTGTCCCACTAATAACTGGGCCCCTGATTTAGCATTTCCCCAAATAAACAAGCTTCAGGTCTGGTTTCCAAACCTTCAGCTGCAAACCCTTCCGACTGGGGCCCCGAGTGCGCCATCTCCCTGGGCTGAGACCCCTACACTGTTCTTCTGCCTCTTCTCTTACTTCCCAAACCAGACTTCCTCTTATGCATCAGGGAAGGGACCATATTTTACAGATGTTTTCTACACTGATTCTGAGAAAGTGCCTACTTAGTAAAGTAACTAGAACTATCATCATTGGGTAAGTTTCCCTTAAGATAGAAAACTATCAAAAGTCACATCTTTTATGTAATTTTGCTACTAATAAAGGTATGGTGGGCCTACAAGCATAGGGCACAACAGAGCCTGCTCCTGGTTTCTGTGAACTCACAGTCCACCATCACTGTCACCAATTCCTTTACGGTTCCTTGGTGAAGTGACTCAGATAAAGTATTCTCCTGCTATTAAAAACATTACCCCCTATGTGTCAATGGTATCTCAATAAAACTGGGGGAAAGATGGTACCTTCTGGATTCAAGTTCCTCATATTCTTAGTCTTCAAGGCGTTGAATGGTCTCACTTGAATCTGATGCTCTAAGATTGAGTCAGGGTAGCGATCAAAGAAGATCTCATTGACTGCCATGTCAAAAGTTGGGATGACTTCCTGAAAAACAAACGTGGGATGCCAACCTATGCTTGTATTTTTAGCTTAGGATTAAATACAATAAACCAACTGACATTAGAAAGGCATACAAACAAAACAACATGGTATAATCCAGAAGCATTACCCTAGAAATCACACACATGCAGTTGACAAACCCTTGGGCACACCGGGATCTCACACATTAACACTTTCTCACTTGACTTAAAGAAAGGTGAGTCTACACTAGTTCCTTCAGGCTATGCTAGCATGACTATAGGCTTTTAATTAGTAACACAAGCCCATACTTTCATGTCTTCTCTTCCATATCAAAATAATAGCAAGGTTAGGTTAAATCATAATTCTTACTCAAATCTGTTAACACCTGTTCTCTGTTCTGTAGATGAAGAAATGGCTGCTTGGAAACTGTGGAACTGGGCCAAGGTTACACAGCAGTTCAGCAAAATCAAGATTTAATACCAAGACTGTGTGCCTCCAAAGTCTACAGCTATTCATAGAATCAGTGTAGCTGATGCTTTGTTGATAAAGCCTGACTTAAGCTCAGAAAAGATTGCAGTATGATTAACGCATCCTGTTAAGACACGGCAGGTATGTGACGTTTCCATTTAAGATATTTTACATCATCAAACCCAATACACTATTGACTGTGAGTCACTATTACTTGATATACTAAGAAACACTGCCAATCAAACTATGACATGCCAGCAAAAGTAACACATATCTTGATTTCCAATGTTAATGTGTAAAAAAAAAAGTGTTCGGTTTAAAGAAAGAACATGGTTTAAGGGGTTTTGGGGGAAATTCCCTGGAGGTCCCATCATTAGGACTCAACTTCCACTGCAGGGGGTATGAGTTGATCCCTGGTTGGGGAACTAAGATCCCACATGCCATGAGGCATGGCCAAAGGAAAAAAAAAGAAAAAAAAAAAAGGCTCTTTGAGGCATATTTTGTTTATAGGAAAAAATTTATTTTAAATTTTCATTGTCTTTTTTATTGGGATAATTGTAGATATGTATGCAGGTTTAAGAAATACAAAGATCCCTAACTTTGCCCAGTTTCCATTAATGATAACATATTAAGTTGGTACAATTCACTTATATTCAGATTTCCCAGTTTTACATGTGTTCACTCTTGTATGTATACATGTGTCTATTAAGTTCTATCAATTCTATCTATCACCTGCATAGGTTCATGAATCTGTCACCATAGTTAAGGTACTAAATAGCCCTTCAAAGCCACCAAGATTCCTATGTTGTCCCTTGGTCACCATACCGAGCTCTCCCTCCCATTCCTTCTCCATAACCCTAAGCAACTACTCATCTGTCCATCTCTAATTCTGTCATCTCAAATGTTTTGTAAGTAGAACTATACTGTGTGCAACCGTTTGGAATTGACTTTTTTCACTTAGCACAGCTCCCGTGGGATCCATCCAAGCTGCAGCATGTTTTACCTCTGAGGCATGTTCCAGACTGGCCATACCACAGCTGTGTGCCCACAACTGACCTGAAGGACATCGGGGCTGATTCTAGCTATGAACATCTGTGTACAGGTTTTTATGTGAACATAAGCTTTTGTTTCTCTGGGATAAATTTCCAAACATGCAATTGCTGTGTCCTATGGTGGTTATATGTCCATTTATTTTTTCCTAATTGGAGTATAATTACTTTACAATATTGTGTTAGTTTCTATTGTACAACGTGAGTCAGCCGTAAGTGTACAGACACACCCTCCTCACTACTATGCTCTCAATCTGTCCCATTCTCTCATCGCCTGTAGTGTACACACACGGGCACTCTGGAAGCATATGTCGTTACTGAAGACTGCTATCCAGAAACCCTGCAGATGTTCTAGGTGTTGACTGCAGTCCGCCAGGGTCAAGGCCAAACTCTTACCTGTGGGTAGCAGATGAGCTGTCTGTAGAGATTTGTGTCAAATGATTTTATGTGTTCACAGTTTACGTTTAAAAATGGTTCTCCAGTAACATTAATCTATAGAATAGAACAAACAAGTTATATTCTGCTAATTGTTTTAAAACACTTAATTTGAGTTTCTAGGTAAGCATATTTCATTACCTCTTCAAGTCGCTGCATGTACAGAGGTTCAGTAATGTCAATCCCAACATTTTCTTCTTCTTTAGCCAGAGGATCAATGAAACGCTGAAGAAATCTCTAAACAAACAGAGAGAAACATTAAGCCTAACGCAGTTAGGAATAAGCAGCTACTCAAGTTATGGGCACTGGGGTGAATGTATCTTTTCAAGTGCCCATCAATAGACAGTTGGCTTAAGAACATGTGATGGGACTTCCCTGGTGGTCCAGTGGTTAAGAATTCGCCTGCCAATGCAGGGAACGTGAGATCCACCCTTGGGAAGAGTCCACGTGCCTTGAGGCAACTAAGCCCCACAACTACTGAAGCTCACACAACCTAGGGCGCACACGCTGCAACAAGAGAAGCCACAGTCGTGAGAAGGCCACGTTCCGCAACTAGAGTGGCCCCTGCTCACCACAATGAAAAGCCCCAGTGTGGCAACAAAAACCAGGCACAGATAGACACACACAAAGTGACATATATGTGCTTATATAAAATGGAATACTACTAATCCATAAAAAATGAAAATCGGCCACTTGCAGCAACAGGAATAGGTGCAGACAATATTATACTTAATGAAGTAAATCAGAGAAAGCCAAATACTATGTATCACTATCACTTACGTATGTAATCTAAAAAATAACACAAATGAGTCTACATACAAAACAGAAACAGACTCACACAGAAAAGAAATGTATGATTACCAAAGAGGGGGAGAGGGGAAGAGAGGGATAAATTAGCAGTATGGGGTTAACAAACACAAACTACTGTAACCTATAATGAAATAGGATCAGAAAGAAAATGTGTCACTGTAACTGAATCACTTTGCGGTATTTCTGAAACCAACACGATATTGTAAGTCAACTCCACTTCGCAAAAATAAAAGTAGGAGTGGTGTCAGAATTTGAAGACAAGCATAAATGTTTTTTCTTCCTAAAAACTACATCTATGATTCTGAGCCACTGTAAGCATCTGTGCCTAAACACTGGGGCACTTGGACATAGGTCACACACACTGGCTCCCACATGTTCGAAACTTGGAGGAAAAATACCTCACCTGAAAGTTTTCTTTGCACGTTGCCACGTTTACATCTGTTCCCCAAATCACGAGTTTTTGCCCCAAAGACTGCTCGCTTGCCACTGTATCTTCTGTGGCCGGCTGCACAGGAAAAGGCGACGGGAGCGGATTCGGGGGACCGCCCGCATCACGCACCCCACCGCGCCCCGACCGGCCCTGGACTCACCCCGTCCGAGTGCAGGTCCACCTGCAGCCCCTTCCGGGCCGAGCCCAGGTCGGGTCTCTGCCGCACGGGAGTGCCGCGCACACCGCTCCTCGGAGTGCCCTCCACCCGCGAGCTGGGGGTGCCGTAGGTCAGCGGCGAGCTCATGTCCAGGTCCAGGGGGGCCGCTGGGGACCGCGTCCACACGGGTGAGCGGGGGGCGGAAGGAGCCCAGTGGGGCGCCCCCCCGACCCACCCCCGCCTCCCAACCCGGCGGCGCACCTGCGGGCAGCGAGCGGGACGGGGTGCGGGGCTCGGCGCCAGGCGACGAGGGCAGCGGCTGCGGCTCTCCGGACGACAAGGGGTCCTGGCCTGCGGGGGGGGAAGGGTACCGCGGCGTCGGCGCGGGCGGCACCGGGCCTGCACGGGGGCTGACCCGGCCCCGCCCGCCCTCCCCGGGGACCCCGCGGGGCACAGCGGGGACCAGACACTCACGTGGCTGCGCCGGGGCGGCCCGCCGGGAGCCGCGGCGGCTCGGGGTGGATGCAGGAGACGACATGGCGGGCTGCGCGACAGGGAGCGGGCTCGCGTGGACGCTCCCCACAGACCCCCGCCCCTCTTCCCTCGCTCCGGCCTTCCCTCCCCTCGGCTCTTACACCCCCCCGACCCCGGCCGACCCCCGCCAACGCCCCCGGCCCGGCCTGGGCCCACCTAAGGTGCGCGTCTCCGTTCCCCTTCAGCCGGACGCCGATTTCCCGCCGGCGCCACCGTTGGCTCCGCCCCCAGCGGCGGCCCACCAATCGCGGCGGCGTCCTCGCTAGGCCCCGCCTCCGGGAGGCACCACTGGGCAGCGATAGGGGGAACTGGACGGCCTCAGCCCGCTCCCCGCAGGACACCTACGCACAACTGGCTCAGCGCTCCCCCTCTAGAATGGTCTTGCCCGCAACAGGAACGCGATTTCGCGGGAAATCTGTGGAGGCCCGCGCTCCGGCCGAGCTAGGAGGCGTTCCTTTGTCCCTTGGGATTCCGAACGCCCGCCCCTACCCCGACCCCGGTTTCCAAGGGCTAGCGGTGGCCCCGACCCGAGCCCTAGCCTGTCTTTCTGCCTCGGGCACCTGTTCCCCGCACCTATTTCCGGAGGTCGCGCGGTTGGGTTCCTGACTCTCCCGAAGTTTGAATGCGTTGTGCTCTGTGTGTCTTAACTTGGCATGCCTAAGCCGCCGGCCACACCGGGCAGGCCACCTCCTCGGGGATCTCCAGCAGGGGCCCCACGCCCGCATCCGAGTCCGGAGCACTACGGGGCCCAGGCTGGGTGTGCTCAGGGATCACGGACCGCCTCCCCGGCCCGCTAAGGCCCCCTTCAGCCCAGCACCTCCCCACCCAGTGCTAGGGGCGGGTCGGGGCCCGGCAGCCGTGCGCACGCGCCGGAAGATCCGGCCCTCCCGGCCCTTTCCCGCCCCTTTCCGCTCCGCGGCACTTCCGGTCCCGGCAGGTTCAGCGGTGGACGCGGCTGGCTGTTATGGCCGAATCGGGGTCCGGCGTGCGGGGCTCCCTGCTGCAGCTACAGGAGTCCCTGTCCGCTGCCGATCGCTGCGGCGCGGCGGTGGTCAGTGGTCAGCTGCTGCGGGGCCTGGGGCAGGAGTGCGTGCTGAGCTCTGGCCCCGCGCTGCTGGGTGGGTACGGCTCCGGGCTCCGGACGGCCGGTACCCGGCAGTCCGCTCGAGACCGAGTGGACACCCGGGGTGGTGCTTGAACGGGCCCGTGGGAATTTGTGATCGGTGTAAAAGTGTTTGTCAACTGCCTCTTTTCTTAACGCCAGAGCAAAGGTATTTCAAAGGCTGAGGTGGTGGAAATGCTCTGAATTTGGCATCACTGCTAACCACAGTGGGGAGCCACGATGAGAGGAAAGGTTTATGTTCTTCCACCTCATTGTCGCCTCAACCCACCAGCACTTTTTCCAAACCCCAGTTTTGCTGTTCCTTCTTTTGAGAAACAAGTCATGCTCCTCTCTTAACTCTTGACTTATGCCTGGGTAAGAACTTGACCCTTTGCAGCTGAAGTGCCTCTTAGCATTTTTAACGTGTCACTGGGTGAAAACTTCTGTGTCACTCCGTTTTGAAAACACAAACATGCAGATTTTCTTCATGATGCGTCCTCTTAATTAGAAGATGAGATTTTCTTTCGAAAACGTCATTGTTAATAAAGAGGAGAAATAAAGCCCTAAAGAGGTTGCTGTGTAGTACCTACAGACTGTCAGGCTGTGTTCATGAGGACAGCTTTCCAGTCTGTTCTAAGAATTCAGTTTTGTTCCTTAAGTAACCTTGTCTTGGCAGTTTCCGGTTCACTCTATCCAGGACGTGTCCTTTCCCCTGAGGGATTGTAGGGCTGTGCACTAGTTTCCCATTGGTCCTGAAACACACAAAGTTAGTGTTAACAACAGCACAGGTTTGTCGGTTACCGGTCTATGGTTGGAAGCCAGCAGGGATCTCATCAAGCTAAAACCGAGGCAACAGGCAGGGCCACTTCTTTTTTGAAGCCCCTGGGAAAGAATTCATTTCCTTCCATTCAGGTTGTTAGCAGAATTCAGTTCCTTGCAGTTGTAGCACCGAGGTTCCTTCTTTCTTCTGGCATTCCTTGTTTCCAGAAGATACCTGCATTTCTTGGATCACACTGCCCCTCCTCCCCATCTTCTTTTCCCCCTGTTGCTTGTGAGGGCCCTTATGACTGCGCTGGGCCCCGTTGATGACCCAGAAGTAAAGTGAAGGTCACCTAGTTGTGACCAACTCTTTTGAGACCCCATGGGCTATACAGGCCAGGAATTCTCCAGGCCAGAATACTGGAGTGGGTAGCCTTTCCCTTCTCCAGGGGATCTTCCCAACCCAGGGATGGTACTCAGGTCTCTCTCATTGCAGGCAGATTGTTTACCAGCTGAACCACAAAAGAAGCCCTGATAACCCAGGGCACTCCCCAGTTTAAAGTCGGATGATTGGCAGCCTTAATTCTATTTGCAACCTAATTTTCATTTGCTATGTAAAGTTAGCACCTTCACAGGTGTGACGCTAGGCATCAAGGTTGAGGCCTCTGGGGCCATTATTCTGACCTTATCACTGTGAACATTGTTTAGAATTTCCCATTTTCCTTGTCAAAGCAGACTTCAGCTTGTGTTTTGTCACTTAATGGGGCTGAACTGAGAAACAAGCATCACCTTTAGTGTGTGTTTATAGAGAACCTTGGCAGCTCTCTTACTTGTTTTTTTTCTTTTTCCCCCAGCATTACATACTTCCTTAGTTTTTTCCAAAGATTTTGGCTTGCTTGTATTTGTTCGGAAATCGCTTAGCATTGATGAAGTAAGTTGACGATTTTCATTTTGCTCTTCTAGTGTATGTTTCTTCATGTGGAGGTGACTTTTTTTTAGCCCATGTTTCCCTAATGTTTATTTCTTTTATTATAGTTTCGTGATTGTAGAGAAGAAGCCCTAAAGTTTTTATGTGTTTTCTTAGAAAAAATTGGCCAGAAGATCACACCTTATTCTCTAGATATTAAGGTAAGGAGGAAAAAACTTGCCCCTTTATGTATCAGCATCTCTTTTAACTTACATGGAAAGTTACATAGTAACTTACATTGTAACTTAACATGCTTAAGCTTAATTTTATGTCTGCCTTTCTTGTTGGGGAGTTTGTTTATTTTTGCTTAAAGTGTTAGAAATTAAGTGGCTAATTTTTTTAAAACTTAATGAGCTGAGGCCCTTGTGGAAAACTATTACAGTGTAGTATGTCAAGTATTGGTATTTCTTCTCCCAGGTATAGATTTAGCTATTGTTTAGGTGTTAGTTATAAGAAGTAAGATTTTATTGATGATTTTGACGTCTCCTTTTAAAACCTAGAATACTTGTACCAGTGTTTACACAAAAGATAAAGCTGCTAAATGTAGAATTCCGGCCCTAGAACTTCTTATTAAGGTAATTTAAATATTTCTAAGTGTGTGTATTTTATGGTAAACATATAACTTGAACTGAAAATTAGAGTTACGGGTAAGAGATGCTGAGGACTCCCATTGGTGTGAGAAGGTGCCTGTTTCCAGCCATCACCCAGCAGTACCTTAGTGTTCTGCCCTCACACCGCTCTGGGTAGCAGAGGAAGAATTTGGGCTGTGAGGGGCAAGAAGTGAAAAGTGAAAGTCACTCAGTCATGTCCGACTCTGCAACCCCAGGGACTATATAGTCCATGGAATTCTCCAGGCCAGAATACTGGAGTGGGTAGCCTTTCCCTTCTCCAGGCGATCTTCTCAACCCAGGGATCTAACCCAGCTCTTCCACATTGCGGGTGGATTCTTTACCAACTGAGCTATAAGGGAAGCCCTGATGTCTGTTTCTTACTTTGAAAAACCTTACACTGCTGAGACTTGCTCAGATTCACCTCATTGTGTCCTCGAATGTTTTCTTGAAATCTCACACTCATACTGCAAAGGGTCTGTGTGTTTTGTGTATGTGGTCGTTGGGCTCACTGTCACCTGGGTCTCTGCTTAGATTCATATCTTTTTTTTGCATCTCTGTTGTAGAATTTCTTTGGGTCTTTTTGGTCCTTAAGTGCCTCTGAGAGAATGGGCCTAGTTATAGGATAATTTTCTTGGGAAGGTGAAATTAAGTCTACATCCCTTTCCACTTGGTCTCCCCTGATTTTCCACCATCCACCTCAGCCCCGCATCCCACATAACCTAGCTTGACGCTGAGCGTGAGTGCCTGGAGACCAGGGCTGTGGAACATGGCTGTGTGCAAACAGTTGCAGTAGATGGAAGCCTTCCATTGCTTCCTCCTGGACTCTGCTAACTCGTGTTCTCTCAGTTACTTCAGATTTTAAGAAGTTCTAGGCTCATGGATGAATTAAGAGTTGGAGAGTTATTTACCAAATTCTATGGAGAGCTTGCATTGAAAGCAAAAATACCAGATACAGGTAAGATGTATTTAAATGTGACTTTAAAATGTTTTAAGAAATTTAAAAACGGATTTTTTTCTGCCAAGGTATTTATGTTTTACAGATGAACTTTTTTTTAAGCTTTTATTGGAGCATAGTTGCTTTACAACATTGTGTTAGTTTCTACTGCACAAAAAAATGAATCAGTTCTCTTTTTTTTGGATTTCCTCCCCATTTAATACAGATGAATTCTTTTTGCTGAAAAGAAACCAAAATGGAAACAGGAACAATGTGTTAAATCTGCTTATAAAAATTTTAATCTATACAAAATGATTTCTTCAAATAGAAAACTCACATGTCAAATGTAATTAGTCTTATAATAATAAATTCACATAAAACATATCAGGAAAGATTCAGTACATAAAACTAGATAGTTTGTGTGGCTTATTGTTAAATTATTTTGAAGTAAAATCCTTTCCGTTTCTTATTTGTGGATTTTTGTTTAATTTATTTGATTTTAGGCCTTAATTTGTCTAAAATTTATTTTTCAGTTTTAGAAAAAGTATATGAGCTCCTAGGGGTATTAGGTGAAGTTCATCCAAGCGAGATGATAAACAATTCAGATAAACTCTTCCGGGCTTTTCTGGGTGAACTCAAGTCCCAGGTATGATAAACTTTATGATCTTCTTTTCTGCTTCCTTGTATCTGGTGGGCTTTTCTCTATTTATGGTACCTTGTTAAACTCTGCTTTCAGATGACATCGACAGTGAGAGAACCCAAACTTGCGGTGCTGGCGGGGTGTCTGAAGGGACTGACGTCCCTGATGTGTAACTTCACCAAGTCCATGGAGGAAGGTATTGCTTGACGGCACTTGAGTTTATTCCTTTATTTAAGAACTACTAGTCTTAAATGAATTCCTGTGTGATTTTTGAGTTTTTATACCAATTGGAGATTCACATGCAGTTTGAGAGGCAATGCAGAGATCCACGTGTGTCCTCCCCTGTCATGACGTAGTGCAGCGTGATGAACCTTCAGGTCTTGCTCAGTTCCACTTGCTTACCATGCACACATCTGGGTGCTGAACTTAGTTCTGTGCCACTTTATCGCGTGTGGGCTAGTGTGTGCCCATGACAGTCGAGACCCTGTCAGCCTGCCGCATGAGCATCCTTCCTCCTGTCCTTCTGCAGCCACATCCCCCTTCCCTCCTCTCCTCCCAAACCCACTGCTCAGTCTCCCATCTTGAACTTGGTCCTTTCAAGTTTATGTAAATAGACGCATAGCAGGTAACTTTGTGGCTGCCTTATTTCACTGTGCATAAGGTCTTCAAGGTTCACCCCTGTTGCAACAGAATCCCGCTGTATGAATATAGTACACATATATCCATTGGGCCATCAGTGAGTACTTGGATTGCCTCTGCTTTTTTGACTGTTGTGAATGATGCTGCTGGAAATTGGTACGTGAACACCTAGAGTCCCCGCGTTCCCTTAGGGCATCCCCAGAAGTGGGCTTGCTGGCCCTCTTGGTGGTTCTGTAATTTCCAGGGGCTGCACTGATTCCGGTTCCCACCATCAGGGCACAGTCTGTCTCTTCACGTTGTCAGAGTACTTGTTTCCTGTTGTTTGATCATAGTCTTCCTAGTGAGTGTGAGGTGGTTTCTCACTGCATCTCCCCAATGGCTCTTGGTGTTGAGTGTATTCACAAGTGCCTCTTGCCCACTTGGGTGTCTTCTTGGTTGAAATGTCTGTTCAGGTTCTCTGCCCATTTGAAAAATCAGATCATTTGACATACTGAGTTGTATGAGTTATTTACGTATTCTACACATCAGTTCCTTATGGGATCATAATTTGCAAACATTTTCTCCCATTCCATGGGTTGTCTTTTCACTCTGTTGATTGTACCATTTGATGTGCCAAGGTTCTTCATTTCCATGAAGTTCAGTTTATTTTTTCTTTGGTTGCCTGTGATTTTTGTGCCACATCTAGGAAATCATCACCAAATCACTGAATCATTGTGTCTTTGTAGAAAGCCAGTTGGGCATTAGCTGATTGGCTCATCACTTGTTGGGGTGGATCCTGGTTCTCTGTTCCCCTGCCCACACCACACTGACTTTATGATATAATTATATAGTAAGCTTTAAAGGTCCAGTGTTATTCTCACATTTTATTTTTTAAAAATCATTTGGGTATTACAAGGTCTGTGCCTTTCCCTGTAAATCTTAGAACAAATTGGTCTGTGTCTACGAAGTCTTGCTTGGATATTTGGGGCCTTTGTGCTAAACCTGTGGATCATTTGGGGGAGAGTTGATACCTTAACCATGTTGAGTCTTCCAGACCATGAGCACAGTGCACCTCTTTGCTTAGTTGAGTTGGGTCCTCTTTGATTTCTTTCATTAGCATTTTGTAATTCTTGGGCTGCAGATCCTTGCCTGTTGGTTTTAAACTCTGTTTAATACAATTTTCTTTGTAGTGTCAGGTAGTGTTCTTCTATAGTATCTCAAATTTAAGCTTAGAGGATACTAGCTATGAGAGCATTATAATGAATTCATTTCTTTTTAAAGGACAAATAAAACTTTTTAATTCCAGAAAATTCATTATAAGAAGAACTTGTTTGCCCTTCCTTACCATTTTTGTTCAGATAGTTGCCAGATTTTTCTACCTCCTGCATGTGTTTGCTTTTATTGAATTGCAACTTAAGAAATTGCCAGATCTGATCATTTCAACCTGAGGAAGCAGCGGTTCCTAACGTTTCAACTGGATGTTCCCAGTCTTTGCTGCCTCTGAGTAGGGAAGCTGGCCCAGCTGCTCCTGCTTCCCCTCCTTGGTCTCCTCTCTCCGGCTCCCTGTCCATGGAGCATCCTGCCGTCTCAGCTTCCTGCTCAGGGATCTCCTGTTTTCCGAAGCCTCTGTGCTTCCCCGTGTGAGCCGCTTCTGGGCTTCTATAGTCCTCTCTGTTGCAGCACTTTCTGAGACGTTTTTTTTCATCTCTTAGGCTGTCTATTTTGTCACTTGACCTCGGTGGCAGGTGACATTGCTTATTTCTGTTTGTCTTTGCTTGGCGTGTTAATTGACATTCGGTGAACAAGAAAAATAATACTACTTATTGCTCATCAACCATTTGCTAAGGATTATCCTGTTCATGTTGCAAGGGAAATTCCTGTAACAACTCACTAAAGCAGGTGATAACATTTGTTTCCTGAATTAGAGCCCTGGACCGAGGTGGACAGAATAATGGCTTCCCAAGATGTGCCATGCTGATCCCAGCCCCTTGACTGTTAGGTCTGAGGCAGAGGGGAATCAGGTTGTGGACGGGACGTTGCGAAAGGCTGTCCAGGTGAACCCAGTGTGATCACAGGGGCACTTGACTGTGGACGAGGGCCAGGGTGCTGTGATGGGAGGAGCTGGCTGTGAGCATGGAGCTGGGGCCCCAAGGCAAGGAGGGCAAGCAGCTTCTAGAAACTGAAGGCAAGCCTGTAGAGAGGAGCACACCCAGGTGACTCCTTCCTTTGTGTTATTTTCATGATTCATTCATTTATTTTTCTGGCCGTTCTTTGCAGCTTGTGGGATCTTAGTTCCCTGACCAGGAATCGAACTTGTACCCCGTCGGTGAATGCACCAAGTTCTAAACCAGGAAATTCCCTATTTTATTTTTTAATTGAAATGTAGTTGCAGTACAGTATTGTTACTTCAGGGGTACAGCGTAGTGACCTGACGATGAGACACCGTAGGAGATGACCACGATGAGTCTCATAATGTCTGTCACCAAAGCTGTTGCGACAGTGCTGACTGTGCTCCCCAAACTGTGCGTCACGTCCTGATCTTCACCTGCGCCTCTCATGCTGCCCCCTCGCTTCCCTCTGGCAACAAGCAGCTTGCGCTCCGTCAGCTGTTTCTGTCTTTCTTTGTCCTTTTAGATCCCGTGTTACTTGTCTTTCGGTGACTCTGCCTCACTTAGCATGATGCCCTCTAGGTCCCTCTGTGTAGCAGCAGATGACAAGACTTCATTCTTTCTTGCGGCTGAATAGTATTCCTACAGGTACATGTACCTGCACATTCACCATATTTTCTTTATCCATTCTTGGGTCTATGGGCACTTAAAGGTTGCGTCCATGTTTTGGCCATTGTAAATAATGCTGTTAGGAATGGCTTTTCTAATTACTGTTTCCGTTTTCTTTGGATAAGTATCCAGAAGTAGAATGCTGGATCATGTGGTAATTGTAGTTTTTTGAAGAACCTCCATTCAGTTTTCCATGGTGGCTGCACCAGTTTTCATTCCCATCAGCAGTGCATGAGGCCCCCTTTTCTCCACATCCTCGTCAACACTCTTTATTGGTGTCTTTTTGATGACAGCCATTCTGACGAGTGTGAGGTGAGATCTTGTGGTTTTGACTTGCGTTCCCCTGGTTAGTGATGTTGAGCTTCTTGTGCCTGTTGGCCATCTGTGTGTTTTGGGGAAAATGTCTTCAGATCCTCTTCTCATTTTTTATTTTTATATTTTTTCTGTTGTAAATGTATTTGTGTTTAATTGGAAGATTATTGCTTTACAATGTTATGTTGGTTTCTGCCAAATATCAGCATTAATCAGCCATCTGTGTACATATGTCCTCTCCCTCTTGAACGTACATCCCACTTCCTACCCCATCCCGTATCTCTTGTGTTATCACAGTCTGCTCATTTTTTTTTACTGAGTTGTTTCTTTTTTTTATATTGAGTTGTTGAGTTCAGTGTGTTCTTTGGGTGTTAACCCCTTATTAGACCTATCATTTACAGATATCTTCTCTCATTCAGCAGGCTTCTTCTCTGTTTTGTTGGTGGTTTTCTTCGCCATGCAGAAGCCTTTTAGCTTGATGTAGTCCTGTGTGTTTCTGCTTTTGTCATCCTCTAGTGAGGTAACTACCAGGTGGCACCAGTGGTAAAGAATCTTCCTGCCAGTGTAGGAAATGCAAGAGATACAAGTTCGATCCCTGGGTTGGGAAGATCCTCTGGAGTAGAAATGGCAACCCACTCCAGTGTTCTTTCCTGGGTAATCCCATGGACAGAGGAGCCTGGCAGGCTATAGGTCATGGGATTGCAAAAGAGTCAGACATGATGGAACATGCATGCATGAGGTAACAGATCAAAAAAAGTACTGCTAAGACTGATGTCAAAGAGTACCATGTATGTTTCTTCTAGGAGTTTTGTGGTTTCAGATTATAGGTTTAGGTCTTTAGTCCATTGAGTTTATTTTTGTATGTGGTGTAAGAAAAGGGTCACGTTTCATTCTTTCGCATGTAGCTGTCCAGTTTTCCCACCACTATTTATTGAAGAGGCTATCTTTTCTCCATTGTATATTCTTGCCTCCTTTGTTATAGATTAATTAACCATATGTAAGTGGGTTTTTTTCCTGAGCTTCTTATTCTGTTTCTTTGTTCTGTGTTTCTGTTTTTTGTGTCAGAACCATAACGTTTTGATTACTGTAGCTTTGCAGTGTAGTTTGAAATCAGGGCACACAATGCTTCCAGCTTTGCTCTTCTTTCTCAGAGACTGTTTTGACTATTTAGAGTTGTTTGTGTTTCCATTCAAATATTTTGCTTAACTGTTAAAGTTCTGTGAAAAATGCCATGGATACTTTGATAGGGATTGCATTAAATCTGACAACTCCTTTGAGGAGTGTGGAAAATTAATTATCAAAATTAGATTTCTCTATCTGTGAGCACAATATACCTTTCCATTTATTTATATTGTCTTCAGTTTCTTTCATTAATGTCTTAGAGTCTTCAGGGTATAGATCTTTTACCTTGTTGGTTTAACTTATTCCAAAGTATTTTATTCTTTTAGATGCAACTATGAATAGGATTGCTTGTTCAATTTTTTTAATGATAGTTTATTATTAATGTATAGGAACACTATAGATTTCTATATATTTATATTCTGCAACTTTACTGAATTCATTTATTCTGTTTTTTGGTGCAGTCTTTAGGATTTTCTATGTATAGTGTGTCATCTGCAAACAGTGACAGTTTTACTTCTTCCTTTCCACTTTGGATTCCTTTTATTTCTTGTCTGATTGCTCTCACTAGGACTTCTAATACTATGTTGAATAAAAGTAATGAGAGTGGTTATCCTCGCGTTGTTTCTGATTTCAGAAGAAATCCTTTCAGTTTTTCACCATTGAGTTTGACATTGGCTCTGGTTTGTCATTTATGACCTTTACTGTGTGGAAGTATATTCATTCTTTACCCACTTCATTAAAAGTTGTTATGATAAATGGATGTCAGTTTTGTCAGAAACTTTTTTCTTAATCTGTTGAGATGGTCATATGATTTTTAGTTCTTTGTTGAAGCTCTTACTATGTTCGTCTATTCTTTTCCCAAGTTCATGCAGCATTTTTATGACTATTGCTTTGCTTTGAAATTTTTTTCTGGGAAGTTTCTTACCTCTGTTTTGCTTAGTTCTTTTTTTGAGATTTTGTCTTCTTTTTTCTTGTAACATGTCCTTTGGCCCCTCGTCCTGGCTGATTCTCTATTTGTTTGTGTTTGGTAGCTTAGCTGCGTTTCTTGGTCTTTGTGTAGAAGGTGTCTTGTGGGGTCCAGGAATGCAGCTCCCCCTCTCCTCGGGACTGCCCTGGAGCCGGGCACTCCAGGAGCATCCCCTGTGGTGGGTGGGCCAGCCTGGCCTCCTGGAGGCCACTGTGCTGTGGTTTCTAAGGCCTGGTTAACGCTGTGACTGGTGCTCTGGCGTGTGGGGGCAGCCTGGGGGCGGGAGCCACTTTGGGGGATGCTGGTGCTGGCTGAGGTGTTGGCAAGGCAGGGGTCACTTTGGAGGGGTCCTGGTGCCAGCAAGGGGCCCATATAAGGGCTGGTGGGGGTGTAGCTTGGAGGAACACCAGCTGTGTGGGGATCTACAGATGAAACCGGGTGGGGTGGGTGGTGCTGCTGGCTTAGATGGAGAGTAAGACCCTGCACCTCGTCTTCTGGGTGCAGGGTCTCCAGCTGGGGAGCTGAGGTGGGGTCCAGACCCTGGGGTCCCAGTGCTGGGGGTGGGCCCGACAGCACTGCCCTCCTCCAGGGGCTGCTCCTCTGTCTCCAGTTGTGGAAGGTCTGTCCTGCTGTCTTCAGGTCATTCTCGGGGTTTTCTGCTTGTGTCTGTGATGCTGGTTCCAGAGTGCTCACCTCCAGAACTGTGTGGTAGTGAGTTTGTGTTGTTTTAAGGCTCAAAGTTTGTGATAATTGGTTATAGCGGTAACAGGAAACTAATGTAACCATTGCATGGCAGAACTGGGACTTCAGCCTTGGTCTGAGGCTAAAATTCAGGATTTTGGTCATGTTGTGATTATGTAACTTCAGGTAGTAGTACTGGGTGCTAGCATGTTCATTAACAGAGGAAGAGGTCCTGCTGTCTCCAGCAGAGCAGGGGGTCATGAGAGTCTCAAGAGCTTTGCCAGATGCACCTCATGATCTGTGACAGCGGCTGCTTTCCATCTTTCCTCAGATCCCCAGACTTCAAGAGAGATTTTTGATTTTGCATTAAAGGCAATCCGTCCTCAGGTAGGATTTAGTATTCTAATTCTTTCACAACTGAGCCTTGTGATTGTCAAACATTGATGATAGTTTTTTGTTTTTTAATAGATTGATCTGAAGAGATACGCTGTGCCTCTGGGTAAGATTCTACATTTAAGGAGGTTATTATATTGGTACCTGAGTAAACGTTTGCTTAAATTGCAAGTGAAGGTGGCGCTGTGACCCCTGTGATGCTCCCATGCGGTCACTGATTGCAGCTCTTAGTGCTGTTCGAGATGGTCACAGTAAGATTACACCATTTCAGAGGAAATTACTTTAGAGCAATCCAGATTGTTTAATTCTGTCTTTATCTAAATAAACCCTGATCCTACTTCTAACCTTTGTTTTGGGGATCACTGGCCGGATTGTGGGCCTCCCTGATCACACTTGTGACCTTTGTTTTGGGGGTCACTGGCTGGATTGTGGGCCTCTTGATTCAAATGGAGGATGGAGGCATCAGGTGTGAGGGCCCCTGGGCCCCTGAAGTAAGGATTCGGGGGCTTCGTGAGCACGGTTTTGGTTTGATGTGTGCCTGAAGCTTCCTTAGTTCTTTGTCCTGCCCTTTGTCATCCTGTTTTAAATACAGTGTGTTCTGTGTTTGCAGCTGGCCTGTCCTTATTCACCCTGCACGCATCTCAGTTTAGCACCTGCCTTCTGGACAACTACGCTTCTTTATTTGAAGTCCTGTCGAAGTGGTGCAGCCACATGAATGTAGAATTGAAGAAAGCTGCACACTCAGCTCTGGAGTCTTTTCTGAAACAGGTACTATGTAAAACTCTTTCTATGCAAAGACATAAATTCCAGTCTTGTGAATGAACATTTGAAAAAAAAAAAAATGCAAGCTGGTCCATTAGCTTCTGTAGTACTTAAAGAGAAAAGTTGGTTATCCCCCCACCACAGGAGTGGCAGCAGGTTTGGAAGAAAGAAAGATTGAAAGACATTAAGTCTGATCAGGTCCTCAGAGCCAAGGCTGAACAAGAGAGTGAGGAGGTGGGATGAAGGGAAGGCTGGAGGTCAGGGCTCCCTAGGGGTGGTGCCTGGGTCAGGATGGGAGTAGGAAGGGGTAAGGGAGGGCTGGAGGTCAGGGCTCCTTAGGGGTGGTGCCTCGGTCAGGATGGGTGTAGGAAGGGGTGCGGGGGGGCTGGGAGTAGGGAGGGCTGGAGGTCAGGGCTCCCTGGAAGCAGTGGCTGGGTCAGGGTTGGGAGTAGGGAGGGGAGAGGGAGGGTGGCAGGGTCTGCTGTCCTGTTAGACAGGATGCTTGTGTCTCTGTGGCTTCTTGGCCGAGGCGAGCCCTCCAGCCCCAGAGTGTTTCCACCCAGGTTGGGTGTGGGTGCAGGGAGCCTGCCGGTGGC
The DNA here is from genome assembly GCA_007570785.1 of Antilocapra americana. NCBI lineage: Eukaryota > Metazoa > Chordata > Mammalia > Artiodactyla > Antilocapridae > Antilocapra > Antilocapra americana. The sequence goes on along the minus strand of ML661883.1, from coordinate 17,205,919 downwards.
CCGCCGTCTCTGGGTGCTGAGACCTGGGGCCTTCGTATGGGTCCGGGCACGGGCTGCAGGTTGGCAATGTGGATGCATGTCTTCCTTCTCCCTTCAGTGATTGTCTGGCTTCTTCCCATCCTTGTCTCAGATGGTTGTGGGCAAGTTGCGAATACTTCCTGATGCCCTCGCTGATCTCGAGTTCTGGCAGGTGTCACCGTGTATGGTGCATCATCATCTGCTTGCTTCTCAGAGTACTTGCTTTGGCTCACGTCTTATAGCTTATTGTTTTGAGAAATGAGACCCTTTTTTTTTTCTCCTGATTGTTAGTTCTGAACCCTCTCTGTGTTCCCTCCTGGGGGTTCTGTCTGTGGGTGACTGAGCTCGCTGGCTGCTGGGCCTGCCCAGCTCTGTGTCACCTTGAGTCAAAAATGAGTCTAAGGATGCTTTCTGCTTCATCAGGGAGCTTTAGTCCGGAGCCTGTGTGCATATGTCTTCCTGTGTCTACGTGTCTCTCTCAGTCCCCTTCTCTAAGAAAAATGCATCACGTGTAATAAAGGCTTACTTACGGAAGTGCCTTTTCTGAACCTGATGGCGACTAAGTGGATTGAACAGATGGTTCTTTACAAGTAAAAGCGGCTGTGGACCTGCAGTAGCACACTGATGTTGTCCCACTCGGCTGTTCCAGCCTTTTCACCTTTGGATGGAGGCCTCTAAAGTGAACCATGTGTGATGCAGGTTTCCTTCTTGGTGGCACGTGACGCTGAGGTGCACAGGGGCCCACTGCGCTTCTTCATGGAGCAGTTCTACAGCATCATCAGGAACGTGGACGCCAACAGCAAGGACCTGTCCATTGCCATCCGCGGATATGGTCTCTTTGCAGGGGTAGGTCTCACTTATTGACCCCTTTTAGTTTCGTTTGCATGCTTAAAGGAATATAGTATATTTTGAATAGCATCTCACACTTTTGAAAATATTGTTCTTATTTGTTTTCTTGTTAATGTGGTTTTTCAGTGCTTCCTGTATATTATTTCAAGTACTCATAACTCTCCTATAAGGTTTTAGGAGTATTATTCCACTTTACAGATGAGGAAACTGAGGCCCAGAGAAGTTAGGGGACTCGCGTAAGGGTTCAGCCAGCACTAGACAGAACCGAGACATGGCTGCGGCCTGGAGACGAGGAATACCATGTTCTCCTGGCCACGCCTGGCCACCCATCACTGATGAGCTGGAGCTGGGTGGTGACACCTGGCACTCTGGCACGAGCCCCTGTGCCTGGGTGAGGTCTGCTGGGGACGCTGGGAGTCGGCGTGGTTGCATCCTCCTGGAGGGCCCTATGACTCCCACTGGTGGATTACGTCTCCTGCTGTTTCTCTGTACAGATCCCCATCAGGGCTACTCCCCTGTTGTTGGGATGGAGCATCTCTTCTAGCCCTCTGCTCACTCCTCTATCCTGATGCCTCCTCATTTGCTTCTTCCCAACACTCCTTTCCCCTTAAAGTCAAAATCTCCACACATTTCCGTGGCTCGTTCATACAAACTTAGGGCCGAGGAAATGTGTGTGAGGAGGCTCAGAATTGACTGAGAGCATGGACTTTGTAGCCTCAGACCCTGAGGTCTGGCAGCAGGAACCTGTTTGTTGTAGTGAGCTGGTGTAGACAGAGTATGGTGGAACAAGGAAGAGGACGCGCAACAGGCGCCGGGCCAGGCCCGTGAGAAGGCGAGACTCGGGCCGACGTCTGAGGAGCCTTTGGGACACGGGCGGCTGGACCGTCTCTGAATTAGGAGGGTGTGGCTGTGGGTGCCGCTGCTGTGCTACGGCAGGGGGGGTTGGGTCTGTCCGTCCTTTGGGCGTTGTGCCTCTGCAGGCACGGCACCCAATTATCTGCCGTCTGCCCCTGCCGGAAACACAGGTGATGATCAGTAGGTGTTGTGTGTTAGTAACTGTTTAGAATGTATTTATAGGTTTTTCAGAAAGCGTCTTTCTGACATACAATGGATTTTATATCTGTATTTCTTTTCCACTGAGAAGCTTGTTAACATTCGGTTATAATAACACGGCCTAAGGAGACACCTTAGGTGTCATCACCCTGAGGTGGGTGAGGTTGAAGGAGACTGGTTCTGCCTTCCTCCAGCCGTGCAAGGCAGTGAACGCCCGAGACGTGGACTTGATGTTCGTGGAGCTCATGCAGCGGTGCCGGCAGCTGTTCCTCGCGGAGGCAGACGTTGCTGAGGACCACGTGTACCAGCTGCCCAGCTTCCTGCAGTCCGTGGCCAGCGTCCTGCTGCACCTCGATGCCGTGAGTGAGGGGGCGGTCCGCCGAGCATGGGCTTGGCGAGTTTAGCCCAGGTCTTCAGCTACTTTGATGCAATGGGAGCTATAAACAGTCAGTTCAGGCCCCAGTATGACCAAGGTGACCTCTTTAGTACCTCGTACAGTACCTCGTACGGTTTTTCGGTTTAGTTTTTGTCATGAAACTTGATGTTTTGTTCCCAAAGCAGAAAAGCTATCTGTCACTCTTTTTATATTTCTGAAAGATTAGGATTGCTGCTTGAGATAGAATCGTAGCTAACATGTCACGCAGACAGTTTTACTCTGGTGTGTTCAGGCAGTCCCAGCGAGGAGTTAGTCCCTTAGGTAACAAGCCGCTTCTTCATGGATTCCAGCCCGCGTGTCTGCTGTGCCTGTTTCCCGGCCCCAGCCCGTGTGTGCTCTCGTCCCCGCAGGTTCCTGAGGTGCACTCGCCGGTCCTGGAGCACCTCGTGGTCATGCAGATGGACAGTTTCCCCCAGTACAGCCCCAAAATGCAGCTGGTGTGCGGCAGGGCCATTGTGCGCGTGTTCCTGGCCCTGGTGGAGAAGGGGCCCGTCCTCTGGAGCTGCATTGGCGCTGTGGGTGAGTTTTGAGTTTACTCCTGAGATGGTGCATGAAGAATCTTACTGTGTTGTTTGAGATAAAGAACATCCAATTGCCGAAGTCTCTTTTGTCTTTTGATGCCTCTTGTAGAACTGCTAATATTCTGGTGAACCAAAATCTTTTTTTCTCAAGTTTTTTTGAATTTTTTCATCCTTTCCTTTTGAATCTTAATAGTCTAAAATTTGAAACTAAACATAAAGAAAGGAAAAAAAATTAAAGGTGTTAGCAAACTTAGAGAAAAAAACCAAGAGGTACTTTACATTCAAATGGCTGTTGGTTTGTTGAGTGTTTAGTATTTTTCAGTGTATTTTTCATTTTAGTTTTTCTTTTCTTTTTTTAGTGCATCAAAGTTTAATCAGAATATGTTCTAAGCCAGTGATCCTGCAAAAGGTAAATTCTGAATCTATGCTTTGAAAATTAGTCTTTTGTCACCTTGAAAGTTAGAGATGTTGCTGGAACTTTTAGTCTATATATATACAAAAGTGGCCTTTTTGATTGCCTGATAGATTTTTTTTAATGAATATGCCCAGTAGGATGGTTGTGACTTAAAAGAATTACCATTACTTTCTATAATATGTGATAGCTGCTTTCCCAAATGCAATGTTAGTATTATATTCAGGTGTTTGAAATTGCAGACAAGTGTGTGAATTACTTGCAATGATTAGTAATTCTTTTGGGAGAAAAAAAAATTGGCCTTTCTGTTATAATGCCTTAGATTTTTGATAAGTGTAGGATGTAATACCTAACTATTTTTTCAGGTAAAGAAACTTCTGGGTGTGAGACATCCTTAAACATAACCTTATTACTGTACCTACATTTTTACAAGGGGATATTTTCCTCTTGAAACTCTAGGACAAAATATTTAGTATGTAATGGGAGGCTTGTCTTAAGTTTATTTCAGTTAGAGAAAATAGGATGAGATGAGAGATCTGTGTGAGGAAGTGAATTATTTACAACACATACCTTGGGTATTGTTTTGAAACTTGGTTCATGCATCACTATTTTAGTCCTAGTTAGAGAATGGTAACTTTTTCCCAGCTTTTTTATTGTGCTTTCATAATGTGCTGTCTTCCTCAACCAAGTTGCATTCTTCAGCCGGGAGCTCCCTTAGCTCCGAGAATGCACATTGGAGGTACAGCTGTGCTGCCGTTCTCCGGTCCTCCTCAGCATGGCTGTCTGTCTGTCTGTTTTCCCACCAGGGAGCCGAGCCCGAGTCTGAGGACCCTGCAGTGCTGGGGGAAGTCAGGACCGGCAAGTGGAGAGTGCCCACCTGCAGAGACTATGTGGACCTGTTCAGGAGCCTCCTGAGCTGTGACCAGATGATGGTAAACACTGCAGCTGAAAGCCACAGAAGTGCTGTGGCTCCCCTATAGCTTCCGTTACTTTACACTGGAGACTTACTTATTTCAGAAGTGTGTTTTACTTTCAGTCGGTTTTTTTTTTTTAAAGTACTTCAAGTAATGTAAATAAGGATAAAGTGAGACTTGAAAAAATCAAATTAGAGAAGCAAAGTCATAGAACTCATTTGAAACTAATGAGTTGTAGCAGAGTCCTCATTTTAGCTTCAGAAACCACATACAAGGTGTCAGAAATGTGGCAGCGTTGCCATGGTGGGAGAGCTGTGCTCTCTTTCTTTGTTGAAGGTGATGTGATAGGATGAAAGAGGTGGGTGCACAGTTCTGTCACCATTAGAAGCACCCCCCCTGCTTCCTGCCTTGCTGGCAGGTGTTTCTGCAGTATCTGCTCCAAGCCAGGCTGGTCACCATTTCACATAGTCTCTGACAGAGCATGGGTATTCTAGGAAAAGCCGTTTTTGACAGTAGATGGTTCCTGGCCTGTGAACAACTTCAGGAGTTTTTCTTATTAAGGTATCGGTAAAGTAGTATTTCTGTATTAATTTTACCTAAAATATTTTTTCTTATATGTGATTTTAGGTATATTTTAAGGTTAAGTTCCATAGACTGTTTAGAGTGAAGACAAGCATAACTATGTTTTTGGAATGGTAGAATATTTCACTTTGGAAGAAATAATAGATTATAGTGCTTTTCAGTCCCTTCTGAGGATAGATGCATATTTATGCAGATCTGTGTATGCATGTGTATGTGAGTACGTGTATATTTACATGTGCACGTGTATATACGTGCGTGCATGTGTATTTGCATACAGACATACAGAATGTGTGTGTGTCGTGTATGGATGTGTGTCTACACACATTGCGTGTGTGTGTTCTCAATCCCTCAGTCGTATTCAGCTCTTTGCAGCCCCGTGGGCTGTAGCCCACCAGGCTCCTCTGTCCATGGGATTCTCCAGGCAAGAACACTAGAGGGGGTTGCCATGTCCTCCTCCTGGGGATCTTCCTAACCCAGGGATTGAAACCACATCTCTGACATCCCCTGCATTGGTAGGCGGATACTTTACCACTGAGCCACCAAGGAAGCCTCTCTCCCTCTGTCTCCACCAAGGAAGCCTCTCTCCCTCTCTCTCCACCAAGGAAGCCT
>ML661883.1:17110057-17200425 GCA_007570785.1 Antilocapra americana | reverse complement strand
CTCTCTCTCTCTCTCTCTCCACCAAGGAAGCCTCTCTTCCTCTCTCTCTCTCTCTTTCTCCACCAAGGAAGCCTCTCTCCCTCTCTCTCTCTCTCTCCACTGAGCCACCAGGGAAGCTTCTCTCCCTCTCTCTCTCTCTCTCTCTCTCACACACACACACACACACACTTTTATGGGGTAAATACTTGGGACGAGGTTGGCCTAAACCTTCTCATTTACTACTGTTTATGTGTGTTACATGACCGTGTAAGTCATGTCAGACCAAAATGGTACTGTCCTAATAATTAGAAAGGTGTCTGTATTTTACGGCTTGAAAACTTAGAAGTGAGTCTGCTCTAGTTTACACAAGTGTTTCTATAATAGCTAATTACACATGTACATCTTTATGTGTCATAATGCTGATATAATACTCATACTGATACTGTTTTGTGCAGCATTTTGAAATTTATTTTCTTTACTTTCAGGATTCTCTCTTAGCAGATGAAGCATTTGTCTTTGTGAATTCCTCCCTTCAAAGTCTAAATCGTTTGCTATATGATGAATTTGTAAAATCAGTTTTGAAGATTGTTGAAAAACTGGATCTTACGCTGGAAAAGCAGAATGTTGGGGAACAAGAGGTTAGAAGATGTTGTCAGTAGCAGTTTTGCATCATTTTTGTACCAGCTCTGTCTGCATGCTGCAGTATTCAGAAGCAAATCTTGTATTTGTAGAGGATGGCAGGAAATTGGTTTATCAGCATTAATGTGTGTCATTGATACTTTTCTATTGATATTTGAATTGTCCAATGTGCAAATATATTCTGTATTAGATTGTTCAAGAAGTAATTTATATGTTTAATAAGTTAAGGCAACTTTTTGGAAAAAGTTGTTGGGAGGATTAGGACTCTTGACTTAGCAACAGCAGAGACTAGTCTCATTTTGTGTAGAGACGGCTTTTTGCAGAGGGTCTGGGCACTCTGGTGTTCCTCTGATTTATAGCCACGGGGACTCCAGGCTCTGGAGACAGTAGAAGGGAGGGCAAGAAAGACTGTTTCTGGCTGGGCTCAAATATCAGACTGGGCGTGAGATTCCCAACGTGGAGCTGCTGTCCACTCTGAGGAGACCTAGGAACAGGACACATAGGTAGTGAGACTGTCATCTAAGGCAGTTTGTTTCTGAGCCCAGTGGTTCCTGGAATCAAGTTTGCATGTTGGCTTCCACAGCTGAGGCTATGTGGTCAGGGGTCCTGCAGGGGCAGAGGTGAGCCCTGGCCTTGGCTGCACTCGTCGGGGCCAGGTTTTTGTGCTGGTTGTCAGGGATATTGAGGGGTGGCCTGTCGCTCTTCAGGCTTTTTGTTTATTCATGTTTAAAGTAATTTCATTAGCAGACATGCCCAGAGGGACTCCCTGAGACTGTCGGCCACATGTCTGCATGCAGAGCACGCGTCCTAGTCTCTGTGTCTCTGCTCCCCAACACCCCACCACAGGGTCACCGTCATCTCTGTTGGTGTTTCCCGGGACATGTCTGGTCCCCAGGCTTGCCCTCCTTCCTGCCTGTTTGACATTTTCCTCTGGGTCTGAAACACAAATTGAACGTGTTTATGTTTTATCTAACAGTAGCGACTGGTCCTCTGTTTCTCATTTTGAAATCTTGTCACTACTGGTAACAGTCTGTGTGTTGAGATTCTGCCTCTGTCTGGGCACTGCGACTCCTGTGAGAAGTTGTGGCCCCACCCCCTCCTCCAGATCTTTCTGTGTTTGCACTTTTATTCCTCCTCATCCCGTCCCTTGTGGCCTTCCGTGTAGCATGTTCTGAGGGTTCTGTCATTTTTATCTGACTATGAGTTTTGGGCCCATCTCTGCCTTCTCACTGTTGCATTCCTTGCTCAAAGCCTCACCCATGTCTGTGGGTCACTTGCTGGGTCATTTGTTGAATGACTGAACAGTACCATGTTTTTGGTGCAACTGATTTTTAAGGATGAAAACAAAGATGCTGGCCTTTGGGTGATCCCGACCTCAGATCCAGCTGCTAACCTGCATCCTGCGAAACCCAAAGACTTCTCCGCTTTCATCAACCTGGTGGAGTTCTGCAGGTATTCGTGAAGTTCTGTGTACTTAAGAGTAGATACTATCAATTGTTGGCTGTGACATAGGAGAACCACTTATGCAGAAACAAGGAATGAAATAGTAGGACTTAACATCTAAAATAGCTTAAATGAAATTTTAAAATAGATCTATAGCTGTTGAAATTTATCTTTTTAAAAAAATTGTATTTAAAAGATCCTCAGGTAAGGACAATAAGGGGGCTTCCCTGGTGGCTCCGACAGTAAAGAATCTGTCTATGCAGGAGACACGGGTTCGATCCCTGGGTCAGGGAGATCCCCTGGAAAGGAAATGGCAACCTACTCCAGTATTCTTGCCTGGAGAATCCCATGGACAGAGGAGCCTGACAGGCTATAGTCCATGGGGTTGCAAAGAATTGGACATGAGTGAGTGACTGAGCACAGAACACAGCATCGCAGAAAAAATAAAGAGTGCGGATACACCTGAAAATGATGTATAATGGAATCACAGATGCTGATTTTGTTTTTATTATGTCATTTATAATTTCAAAGTAGAGTAAAAATAGTATATGATGAGGATTTCTGTGTTAAGCTTTACATTTGTTTTTACAGGGAGATTCTTCCTGAGAAACATGTAGAATTTTTTGGGCCTTGGGTACATTCTTTCTCGTATCAGTTAATTCTGCAATCTACACGATTGCCACTCATCAGTGGTTTCTACAAACTGCTTTCTCTTGCTGTGAGAAATGCCAAGAAAATAAAGTACTTTGAGGTAAGTGTTTTTTGGGGGACGTTGAATATTCTTGTGTATTTTAGATTGCATGAGTGTGTATAAATACATTCTAAAATATGATATTGTATAGCATATTGCAGTTTTAAAGTCTGCTACTTTTATTATTTGTATTTTGAAAAACTGGTGTGAGTGGCAATTGGATGACATTGTTTAAAAGTTTAATGGGTAGCATTTTCCGATCTGACTGGCGAACATCTGGTTGATGATGTGAGCTCTATAGAGATTCTGCTGTGTGCATGGCGCCAGGACCTACCTGCAGCATCACTGGCGCCCTTTCCAAACTCACATCCTTAGAGCCTCTGGGCCATGGCTCAGCAGCCATGCCCAGGCTGCCTGGGGATCTGGTGGCTCCTGAGGTTGGAGAGTGGCTGCATCAGAGTCCAGGGGCTCTAGTTGTGAGCAGCTGTCTCAGCTCACGGGTGTGCACGTCAGATGACCGGCACAGGGAGTGGGCTTGGGCCGCCGGCTCCTGGCCAGCCGTCCCCCTCCCACCTCACACGTGCTTCCTCATAGGCCTCTGCCTGAAGTGCCTTCCTCTCCACATGAGGCCTCAGCAGAGTGAGAATGGAGAATGGGTCCCCTCACAAGGACCGCGGGGAACTGCCAGATAAGGACATGGGACTATCTGGTTATCATTCCCTGAGCTCATTGCCTGTTTTATCTGACAGGGCGTTGGTCCAAAGAGTCAGAGACGGTCTCCTGAGGATCCAGAGAAGCATTCCTGCTTTGCTTTGTTTGCAAAATTCGGTAAAGAGGTAAGTTTCAAAGATTTATCCAGTCTCATCATACATTATTTAAAGATGAAATGGGTTGCTTAATCCAGGTGGGGGTGGAGGGGTTGAAAACACTGGCAGAGAAAGTCACTTTGCTTCCAAAGTCCCCTGAGGTTTCTCAGATGATGATTCAGGGTCCATAGATTCTTTAGCTTTTCCACATGATGGGAATTAAGTACTCAACACATAAGCTTTTGCTGGAGATAAGTACTTAATTTTTAAATGAATGTGGTCGTGTCAAAGGCCACGTGATCATTTTTCGTATTTGCAAATCAGGTGTCTCGTAGTCGATGGTGGGACTGAAGGCTCTGTTCAGGTGCATAGCACTAACCTTGTCTTTCCTGCCGAGGTGTCAGTTAAGATGAAGCAGTACAAAGATGAACTCCTGGCCTCCTGTTTGACCTTTGTCCTATCCCTGCCACATGACATCATTGCGCTTGACATCAGAGCCTACGTCCCTGCATTGCAGGTGGGCACGTCACTCGTGGGGGTCGTGGTCCCTGAGAAACGTGGCAGTCACGGCGGCACTCCCATGTCAGTACGCCCATCCCCACCCCCCGCCAACATCCCGCGTGGTCGGGCCTCCCTGAGGGGGCTTCAGTGCCCCTTTTCTCCAGCCCGCCTGGTTCCCACAGAGGAAAGGCTTGTCATTTCAGAAACCCTGTCTCAGTACTAAATTCTTGGTGTTCATTACCTCACTTGTTCTCATGTACAGATGGCTTTTAAACTGGGACTGAGCTATGCCCCACTGGCAGAAGCCGGCCTGAATGCCCTGGAAGAATGGTCAGTTTCTATCTGCAAACATGTAATTCAACCCTATTATAAGGATATTCTGCCTAGCCTTGATGGATATCTGAAAACTTCAGCCTTAGCAGGTAGAGTATAGAAGAGTTTTGATGTGTATCTTAAAATGATAATGTAATACATGTGTTGGTATCTGTACATATTTTGCATTCAAAATATGTTTGCTTGGTATTTTTATAATCTTTCCAAATCATTTCAGTATAATTGGACATAAATATAACTGAGGTATTAAAACTACTTATAGGTTACTTATGTATATCCTAGCAAAATTTATAAAATCTTTGAGGGGAAGAACTCTTAAACATCTTGAACTTCATATAGATTCTAATTTATTATCTTGCAAAGAAATTCTTATTTAATAAATCAAACAGAGATTAAAACTATAAGAAAATCCAATAGTAAAGTTATATTTTGACCTAATTTCACCTGATTTTTATTGGTTTTTCAAATATGACTGATTTAGCACTGCGTTGGGAGGGCAGAGTCCTAGCCACTGAGCCACCAGAGAAGTCCCTCCAGGAAACTGTTTCTTTTAATTGGTAGTGGTGTTTAAAACCGAGACAACCACTATTCATATTTTTGTTCTAGAAATTTCATTTTTAATCATACTTTAAGTTAGGATTTTACTGTCTCTGTATGGTAGTCTAGAGTCTTTCCCCGTGTGTTTATTAACTAAATGAATGAGTGCTGTTTAAAATTGACTTCTGTTTACCCTTGACAGATGAGACCCGGAGAAACTGGGAAATGTCGGCACTTTCTCGGGCTGTCCAGAAAGGATTTACTAAAGACGTGTTAAAGCATCTGAAACGGACAAAGAACATTTCATCTGTAAGAGACCTTTGTATTTTCTTTACCTTAAATAGTGGAGAGATCAGAATCTGATGCTCATGAGTAGTAAAAGCCTTCATTTAAAGTATCATTGTTACATACAAATTTGTGTACAGTATGAAAATAATTTCAGTATATGTTTAGTGATAAAAATGTAAACCGTGTTAACATGTAAACTGTTATTGTCTTGATCTTGTTTTTTTTGTTTGGAATAAGCAGTTGCCACACTGATATGGATGTATAAGATTGCCTTGTTTACTGATTAAATCTGAAATAGGTCATTGTGTTGAGTTTAGTTCATGGTAGTTTTTATGTTTTTTTCCCAGTGATAATTTCTTGAGACCGTTTTTTTTTTTAGATGTGGCACATAATGTAACAGATAAAAATGATGTAAGAGAAAATTGAGTTAGTGTAACTTAATATCTAGAACTGGTATTGCAAGCTTTCAGAAAGTTTTCTCCAATCTCATTATTTTTGACAGTTTTTGTCATAGCATCAAAAATTCATTTATTTCTATTTTTTTTTATTTTTACTTGTTTTTCGCTGTGCTGGGTCTTTGTTGCTACAAGGGCTTTTCCCTACTTGTGGTGAGTGGGGGCTACTCTTTTGACAGCTTTTGAGTGGGAGACTTGAATGAAGCTAGAAGTGTTGTCTAGAGGTTTTAAATTATTTTATCAATTTAGGTAAAGGAAGAAAAAGTTTCTTGCGAATATCCCTAGTTTTGCACGTTTCTTTACAGGCACAGGGCCCTGGGGTCCCAGAGTGCGAGGCCAGAACTGTTTGCACTCGTGATGTTTGCACTGTGCGGTGGGTGGGTTCCTTTAGGCTTCATGAAGCCTCGACCCTTGGGCACACATGGCATACCATCCCATGCGCCAGGGCAGGAGGCGCTGGCGGTTGTCCTCAGGGAGCGTCGAGCAGCCGCCTCCCCCGTGAGCACCACTGTTCCTGGAAGCATGGCAGTGGACTCCTGGCTGTTCAGTGTCTGGCTGACGTTTTCTCTGGCATAGAGAGCGGGCCTGTCACTTCAGGAGCACATCTGAGAATCTTTGTTGCCAGTGAACCAGGATCTCCAGATGAGTGTTCCCAAACGGAGTGTCAGATAAGCCAGTGGATTGTACTGTAATAGACTGCATAAACTTCCTGATGTGGGCTCACACTCCACACTGTAACTAACCTTTAAGAAACTACTGCTTCAGTTTTGGAACAGTATCAAAGAAAACCCTAGTTACCTAGAAAAACTATGAAATCCTCCTCCCTTTTCCAGTCACAGCCCAGAAGTCTGTCTTAGACGCAAAACGTGAACAGTACCACTTGCCTGAGGTTGTTTGGAATATATCCTTAGTTTTCCTTAAAGTATGTCATTTGTTAACATGTCATGGGTTCAGTGTTTTTAAATAAAATGTTAAGTATTTAAATGTTGAAAAGTAAAAGTGTTAGTCGCTCAGTCGTGCTGACGTTTTGCAACCCCATGGATTGCAGCCTGCCGGACTACTCTGTCCAGGGGATTTTCCAGGCAAGAATACTGGAGTGGGTTGCCATGCCCTCTACCAGGGAATCTTCCCGACCCAGGGATTGAACCTCAGTCTCCCTCATTGCAGGCAGATTCTTTACTGTCTGAGCCACCAGGGAAGCTAAGTTTTAACAAGATAAATACAGGTAAATACAACCCACATTAACAGAAGCTCTGTGGGAATCTTAAATACTTTTTAAGGGTATCAGGACTCCCGAAACAGGAACCACTGACCTAGAAAATGGACCTTGGCTGCAAAAGTGGAAGAATTGTGGCTTCTTTTCATGATTTTGCAGGAAAATGACAGCAGTGCTGTGTAGGATTATAAGGAGACATTGAGGGCGTCAGCGGTGCAGAGGGTCTTCCTTTGCGCTCAAGGTTGTTTCTTGTCACCACATTTGCAGAATGAAGCGCTGTCCTTAGAAGAGACACGGGTTCGAGTTGTGCAAGTGCTTGGCCGTCTCGGGGGACAGATCAATCAGAACCTGCTGAAAGGTGATGTTTCCTGAGGGAGCTTGACCTCTGAGACAGGGGCCCTCAGCTGAAAGCACACGGGCCATGGTGTCTCTGAGACTCGATCGCCTGTGCCATTTTGTTTGTCAAGTAAGATTTGGAAGGACCGCATTTTGCCTGATGGAGTGAACGCTTCCGCCAGGCCCTGAAGCCTATGGGTTCCTCTCTTCAGGGTCTGGTGTTTGTTCATTTTTTTAAGCAGAGTCTAGCTGGTTAGGCCTTTACGCAAAACATCGTGTCAGGAATTCAGACTTATCTTTTGAATACTAATATTCTTAATGTTTGGAAATTTTTAGTTTTTTTTTAATCAGAATTAGTGTTTTTTGATGAGTAAAAATGTGTAGTTTTAGTTTTAAGATTTCATCCTAAATGTACTGGCGATTTTGGCATTTCAGCCGTTAGAATGTCTATTGGAAAAATATATGTTATAAGGAGGAGCTATTTAATGAAAGTATCGTTCATTTATCATTTTTTCACGGATGAATAACTTAACTGAAATTGAAAATTAAACATTCCAGACTATTAGTCTTGTCTAAAAATAATTTGACTTTCAGTCAGAGTAGAAACAATGTGTGGTGTTTTCTGATGTTGCTGTCATGTGTGTGTGATAAACAGAGCAGGAGGGGATGGACCAGGGCCGTCCCAGTGAGGGGAGGGGAGGCGGGACTGACCAGCATCTCTCCTACAGCGGCGTCCCCTGAGGAGAGGGCCAGGGTCTGTGTGGCTTGGGACCGAGAGAGGAGGCTCAGCTTCGCAGTGCCTTTTATGGACATGAAGCCCATCATTCACCTGGACCTGTTCCTGCCACGTGTCACAGAGCTGGCACTCTCGGCTGGTGACAGACACACCAAGGTACTCGCTGGCCACTTGCTGTGGTCGGCCACGTGCTCCTTAGGAGACATGTTGTGTTTCATGGGTTTTGTGTTTTCTCTAGCTTAGTGATGGGGAAACTACTCAGTTATCAGAAGTAGGTAGCCTTAGAAAATGGAAATTAAACCTAAAGAATCTGAATAGATGATAAAACATGAATGTACTAGAATTCTTCATAGTAGAAAACACAGTGCGCAGGGTGTTGAAAAGGGATTTTTAATCTGTGCTTGCTTGATTCTCTATTCAACTTGAGAGATTCAAAACAGATGATCTCAAGTTTTTGTATTAATTTGTACATTTCCACATTTTGTTCATTAAAAATAGATTTTCTAAAAGTAACAGTTCGAGCGTGCTCACAGATGGAGCAGTGTTCTGTGACATGGCACTGTGGGACAGCGTCTCTATGAACGTGGTAGTCCCAGTGTCTGCGTCTTTTACATCTCAGTTCTCAGCTCTTGGCTGCAGAGCAGAGTGAACAGAAACGTTAATCTTACACAACCGAAGTGTCGCTTATCGTCAGTTCACATATGGGTGGGATAGTTGTCTGCTGCACAGGTTTCCTTTTAAAGGGCTGCGTCCTGTAGCATTTCAAAGCGCTCTTGACCTTTGGTGGACCCCTTGCCTGTTTCAGGTTGCGGCCTGTGAATTTCTGCACAGCGTGGTCATGTTTATGCTGGGAAAAGCCACTCAGATGCCTGACGGTGGCCAGGGCCCCCCACCCATGTACCAGCTCTATAAGCGCATGTTTCCTGTGCTGCTTCGACTGGCGTGTGACGTAGACCAGGTCAGTGCATGATCATGAATTTGAAACAGTTTTAGAATTTGGAAAAATGTCTCATCGGGTCCACTGATCATCTCAGCTTGTTGCATGTGGGAACAACTCTTAACATCCTTGAAACCTGCTGCCCGGCACTGCCCTCCCACCTCTGGATAGGACCTGGGACTCGAGACTTGTAAAAGTGCCCACAGTCCCTGAACATGTGCCACAGGGTTTGGAATGAGCCACTGCTGTGGCACCTGAGGTCATGTGTGCTCTTGGCCCTGTCCTGTCAGTGCTCGTGGTCTTTCAGGGAGGGGAGGAGCGGGTAGCCATGGCCAGCAGTCAGGGGGCTTGGAGATACTGGCAGGTCACCCCTTCCTTGTGGCTTTGTGGACAGGGACACAGCCTTTGCTACTGGGACACAGAAAACGTTCAAATTCTCACTCTACTTTGTGAGGCTATAGAGGGTTCACACATAAGAAAGAAAATGAAAAACCTACTTATAAACATAGATGGAAAGTCCCTTGAAACATATGTGAACCAGTACAGTCCAGCAGTGCAGTGAGATGCACTGTGATTAAATAGAATTTGGGGGTAAAACTAGAAATTTACCACAGAAGTAGGTTTTGTTAGTGGTGATTCTCTCCATATAGGCCGGAAAGGTATTTGCATTGGTAAAAACGAGGAGTAATTTGCTTTTGCCTTTAAAATGAGGAAGCAAGTTTACCTGAATGACACAGTCTGGTTGCCCCCAGTCTTGAAGCACTGTGCTGCCTGTTTGGGCCGAAGGCGAGATGTGGTGAGACGTGACTCTATACCCAGAGCAGGGCCTGCAGGCGGCCTGTTCTCAGAACAGTTTCATGTGTGTCTAGGAATTTATTTGTGGGGGTTGGTGTCTGGGTCTCTCATCAGATCACGCGGTCCCTGAAGGCACAGATGTCAGAGAAAGGAAGAAAGAAGTTATTATTTTGAATATAGTTTGTAAAAACTCCAGAAAGCCCAGAGCGTCGACTGATAAATCTAAGAATCAATGAAGGAGAAAACTGATGAATTACAAAATAGGACTCTCATATGTCAGTGTTTTAGGATAGCTCATACTTTAGTATTGACCCCTTGGAAAATATGTCTACAGTATGCTGTTCACAACAGCATCAAAGAGTATAGTGAAGCATCTGGAGGAGTTCCCTGGTGGCCTAGTGGATGGATTCTGGGCTTTCAGTGCTATGGTACAGGTCAGTCCCTGGGCAGAGAACTGAGCTCCTGCAGGCCACATGGCACAGTCATAATAAATAAAACATCTAGGAATAACCTTTAACGTGCCAGGCACATATGTAATTTATGAATATAAAATGAATGTGATGTGTGCCTGAAGAACCAGTACCGAGGGGACTTCCAGGTGGTCTAGTGGTTACGGCTTGTTGTTTCCACTGGTTGAACCCACCAGTAGAGTCCAGGTTTGACACCTGGTCAGGGAACTAGGGTCCTGCAAACTGTGCAGCATGACAAGAAAAAAGGATCAATATTGAAAAAAGGCTAAATCTTCCTCAAATCCTTCAGTAAGTTTGGTATTCTTCCAGCAAAAATCCTGGAAGTATTTCATTTTAAACATGAAATGCAGTCTGAAAGAATAATTGCTCGAGCCTAAGCATGAAACTTGTGGACAGGTCAAGTCCTGGAGGGAGTCCTGCCCTCACAGACGTCAGGAGGAAGACACTGAATGTAGTGGTTGGACTACTGCACAGGTGTCAGTGGGGCTGTCTGGCAGTGGATACGTGGGCCCCTGTGTGCATATAAAATATGTGTGTGGAGCACGGGGTTTTCTGGCTCAGTGAGAAGTGGATTGTTTAGTATATTATTTTAGAGTTAACATCTGAAAGGTAAATTTCAGATTAAAAAGATACAGAAGGAAAAACAAACTGGAGATATGGTAGAGAAATGTAATGAATTATAGCCTGTGTGAATCTTTGGATAGGCATAGTCTTTTTCACTGGTAAAATATATTAATATGGAAACATGGGCTGCTAAAAGTGAACTTCCCACCATCACTCCCCGCCCCCCCATCATTCACCAGGAAAAAGCGTGTCATCCTCTGCAAAAAACCTGGGAAGCTTCTCCAGGTCTTATTAAAACACATTCTTATAAACATATGTATAAATTTTGTTATATAGAGAAAGTAGGGTCACAGTGTTCAGAAATTCTTTTATTTAAAATGCAATTCTGCTACTCTTGTGGACTTTATTATTACCTTGTAGGTGTCTTTCTGTAAAGTTTGTGTAGAAAGAGAGATTTTCATACAAGATTTGAAGGCAGATATGTGGAAGAAAATTATTAGTATATTGACTTGATTAGTGTTTAAAATTACTGAATGACACAAAACCCACAATTTGGACATATATGTATTTAATGTGGGAGAGTCTCTTGGACAGCAAGGAGATCAAGCCAGTATATCCTAAAGGAAATCAACCCTGAATACTCATTGGAAGGACTGATATAGGAAGCTCCAAAATTTTGGCCATATGATGAGAAGAACTGACTCACTGGAAAAGATCCTGATGCTGGGAAAGACTGAAGGGAGAAGAGGGTGAAAGAGGATAAGATGGTTGGATGACATCATTGGCTCAATGGACATGAATTTGAGCAAACTCCAGAAGATAATGAGGGACAAAGAAGCCTGGCATGCTGCAGTCCATGGGGTCACAAAGAATTGGCCATGACTTGGGAAGTGAACAACAGTATAAATTGGAAAATTTTTTTTTTACCATTTTGTGCTGAAGAACGTAAGATATTAAAATGGACAGATGGATAAAGAACAAAAATGGGAAGGTCATGAACAAAGAAATACGTGTGGCCAATTAAGTACATTTTAAATATTCAACCTTTTAGTAAACAAGGAAATTCAAAATTATATTTTTTGTGGCCGTTGTCAAATAATTTAAAAATTGGCAGTGTTTAGTTTTAGTGTTGCCAGTGTTTAGTGCTGCTTTATTGATTATGCCAAAGCCTTTAACTGTGTAGATCACAACAGACTGTGGAAAATTCTCCAAGAGATGGAAATACCAGATGACCTTACCTGCCTCCTAAGAAATCTGAGTGCAGGTTAAGAAGCAACAGTTATAACTGAACATGAAACAACAGACTGGTTCCAAATCGGGAAAGGAGTACATCAAGGCTGTGTGTTGTTACCCTTCTTATTTAACTTATATGCAGAGTACATCATGTGAAATGCCAGGCTGGATGAAACACAAGCTGGAATCAAGATTGCCAGGAGAAATATCAATAACCTCAGATACGCAAATGATACCACTCTTGTGGCTTACTTCTTGGAAGGAAAGTTACGGCCAACCTGGATAGCATATTGAAAAGCAGAGACATTACTTTGCCATCAAAGGTCCTTTTAGTCAAGGCTATGGCTTTTCCACTAGTCATGTATGGATGTGAGAGTTGGACAGTGAAAAAGACTGAGCACTGAAGAATTGATGCTTTTGAATTGTGATGTTGGAGAAGACTCTTCAGAGTTCCTTGGACTACAAGGAAATCCAACAAGTCCATACTAAAGGAGATCAGTCCTGGATGTTCATTGGAAGGACTGATGTTGAAGCTGAAACTCCAATACTTTGGCCACCTGATGCGAAGAGCTGACTCATTGGAAAAGACCCTGATGCTGGGAAGGATTGAAGGCAGGAGGAGAAAGGGATGACAGGATGAGATGTCTGGATGGCATACCGACTCGATGGACGTGGGTTTGGGTAGACTCCTGGAGTTTTTGATGAACAGGGAGGCCTGGTGTGTTGCAGTTCATGGGGTCGCAAAGAGTCGGACACGACTGAGCGACTGAACTTATGGCAGAAAATGAAGAGGAACTGAAAAGCCTCTTGATGAAAGTGAAAGAGGAGAGTGAAAAAGCTGGCTTAAAATTCAACCTTCAAAGATGAAGATCATCGCATTCGGTCCCATTGCTTATGGCAAATAGTTGGGGAAACAATGGAAACAATGACGGACTTTGTTTTCTTGCGCTCCAGTCACTGCAGATGGTGACTACAGCCATGAAATTGAAAGATGCTTGCTCCTTGGAAGAAAAGCTATGACTAACCTAGGCAGCATATTAAAAAGTAGAGGCATTACTTTGCCAACAAAGGCCCATCTAGTCAAAGCTATGGTTTTTCCAGTAGTCATGCATGGATAAAAGAGTTGGACTATAAAGAAAGCTGAGCACTGAAGAACTGATGCTTTTGAACTGTGGTGTTGGAGAAGACTCTTAAGTCCCTTAGACTGCAAGGAGATCCAACCAGTCTATCCTAAAGGAAATCAGTCCTGAATAGTCATTGGAAGGACTGATGCTGAAGCTGAAACTCCAATACTTTGGTCACCTGATGTGAAGAACTGACTCCTTGGAAAAGACCCTGATGCTGGGAAAGATTGAAGGCAGGATGATAAGGGGACGACAGAGGATAACGTGGTTGGATGGCATCACCAACTCGATGGACATGGGTTTGAGCAAACTTAGAGAGTTGGTGATGGTCAGGAAGGCCTGGCATGTTACAGTCCATGGGGTTGCAAAGAGTTGGCCCCGACTGAGTGGCTGAACTGAACTGAGTGTTTCAGGCTGGCAGGGAAGGGGCCTGTGGTCCTGGTAGGAGGGAGTGCGGATGCCGTGCCCGTCCAGAGAGGCATTCAGAGCAGTGTGCACATGGCAGTCATGCTTCTGAACTACCTGCGTTTCCAGCAATAGTTCCTGCTGCATCCATACAGGAGATGCTGGGCCTCTATGAACATACAGGTACAGCCTGTGTGTTTATGTGAAAAGTATTCAGATAAGAGAGAAAAAGGTGGTTACAAAAGTGTGCATTTTTACACTTGTGTATATTTATATATTTAAGTGTAGAAGTGTGTCACGTTAACAGTGATTTTGAATGTTAACGGTGGTTACATTCAGACCCTACATTGGATGTAGGGTTATAGACGGATGGTTTTCTACATTTTTTATAACAAATATGTGTGTACATATATATAATTTATGTACTAGGAATATAAAATAATTTTTTTGGAAACAAAAAGATAACCCTTTAAGACCAGGTTAATTTCCAAACTGAAAAGTAAGACTCTTTTACTTTGATTTAGTCTAAAATTGTTTCAAGTTTAGGAAGATAATTTTTGGAGAAATATCTGGGTACAAGAGGACCTGCTTAGCCTGAGCTCCAAGATGTGCATGTGAGTTTTGATGTGGTGTGTGTACCAAGTGCTTCCTTCTAGAGCACAGTATCAGTGGGGAAGTAAAAGTCCCTGGACTTCTCGGGGCTCCTGTGGGGCCAGCCTGGAAGACACAGAGGAGAGAGATCTGAACACCAGGGATGGTCACCTTCGCTTGGACTGTGAGCATTTACTCCTCATAGAGAAGGAGGACTAGCTGCACAACCACGTGTCTCAGGAGATTGCTCTGACCCAAAAGGACACTGCAGCTTCTCCCCAGGCCTGGACTGTGAAACCCAGGGACCGGCAGGCTCTCTGGGTCCTGGAGAGACTGTGTCCACGTTTGAGCCGCTTAGGGTGAGAACCTGGGATGCCATAGAGTGAAGACTTGCCTCCCTTCTTCTGGCCGGGAAGGGGCAGTGCCTCTTCTATGATGCATGTGGAAGCTTGTCCGTGGAGGACGTAGGAACGGACCACCTCCTGTGCACGCTCAGGGCCAGGTTAATAGGATGAGTGTGGGAAGCTTTCACTGCCAACCCTGATCGCCCTACTTATGAGAGGAACAATGACTCCTGGGACGCGTGATTTTTTTTGCAGGCCTCTTGGGAGGGGAGAAGTTAGATCATGTGTGTCACAGGATTTAGCTGGAGAAGGACATTGGTATAACCACAATTGTGGTATTGCTTAATTTTGTTCCTGTCACAGAAATGGAACTTTCTCTGCTATAAGATCATCATGAAGGAAGTGAATTGTGATGCTCTTGCTCTTCCAGGTGACAAGGCAGCTGTATGAACCTCTGGTAATGCAGCTGATTCACTGGTTCACCAACAACAAGAAGTTTGAGAGTCAGGACACGGTCGCCCTGCTGGAGGCAATACTGGTGAGTGTCATCCCCTCCTGCCATTCTTGCTGACTAGCTTGTGTGGTCAGCGTTCAGGACCTTAAGCTGCCCATCAGGGTGTCGGAATGTAGCATCTAGCTAGATCCATCAACTTTTTCTTTTGTTTTAGATAATCAATGAGACACCATTTAATGAACATGATGCCATATTTATTATCTTAAGTGATACTTTTAAATAGCTGCATGTAAACAAATTTTTTGCTTGTTTTGGGAGGATAACTATAAATTTGACCAACTTCATCTACTTTGAGGGACTGTGTGTGTATGTGTGTTTGGAGGGTGGAAAGGGTAAACAGGAATGTTCCTGGATTTTTATCAGAGTTGTAGTATCCTCTTGTTTTTAAAAATATGTCAATAGTAGAATAGTTAAGAGTAAAAGGAATTGTTTGAGCTTGTACCATTTTCTCCTGCATTCAGATTCAGTTCCTCAAAACCCCTATAAATCTTAGCCCAGCGTTTACATACAAGTGTCCTGAGCTGCTGGAGGTGGCATTGTTGGGCCGTGGTCTCTTGTTCTCTGAGACAGAAGGCAGTGGTCAGCTAAAGCCTTACTGTCTTTCCGCACTTATTTTATTTTCATTTTCTGAACTTGTACAAATAACTACATGTGATTTCTTTAAATGTCATATTAACTGATTTTTATCTATTATATCAACCCATATTTTTGTTTTCTCATATGCTGACTTTGAAGTCAAAATCCCCAGTTGAACTCATAGGACATTTGTCCAAATGAACATCTGTTCATTCTGTGTTTTTGAAAACTGGTTTCTTTGAATCTGTGTGTCACTCTCTGTTGAATGAGTAGTGTCGTTGCATGGAGGACTGCATCTGTTCCTGCTGGCCCTGGTCAGTCCTGGCGTCACTGTCAAATGTGTCGTTACTCACAGGGTTCCTTTCGTTCTCGGAGGCCCCTGACTAGAGGTCACGTGTGAGTGGTGGGTGTTAATGAACACTTGTAGTTAGGACAGTACAGCTGTGGTTTAGTTCCAGCAGGGTCTGGTGGTGGAGCTGCCTGTGACAGATCCAGTTAATTCCGTTTCACTAGTGGCATATTTCAAGCAGACGGATTTATTCTGCTGTTTCCAAAGTCGCTAGCTTAGCTGATCACTGAAGGCAGTTTAAGTCAGAGTGAGAATGGAAATGTAATGTGAGCTGGTTGTGGAGGTGAGAGCTGGTTGTGGAGGTGAGAGCTGGTGCAGGCTCCAGCACCCCATGTATCTTTCCCATCTGCGCCTCTGCCATTTCTGCTGCGTGTGACCATCACCTCCTTGACTCTGGCTGGCACTGTGATCAGAGATTTTGTGTATGGCAGGGAACCGGTTGTGTTAGAATCCTCTTATTTCATTTTCTGAGTACTTTCTCAAGTTGAACTTCTCCTTCGTGGATCAAAGAGGGAAACAAACACTCAAGTTTCCTAGGCAGCTTTTTCTAGGTATTCAGAGACCATGGGCTTCAGTGGTGGTTCAGCTGGTAAAGAATCTTCCTGCAACGTGAGAGACCTGGGTTCAGTCCCTGGGTTGGGAAGATCCCCTGGAGAAGGGAATGGCCACCTACTCCGTTATTCTGGCCTGCGTAATTCCATGGACTGTACAGTCACAAAGAGTCGGACACGACTGAGCAACTTCCACTTCACTTTCAGAGACCATGCCATTGTGGAGCATACTCTGACGGAAAGTTGCATTTTCCGAACTGCATCTCTCAGATCTTTCTTTGTGTAGCATTTCAGTTTCCTTGAGACTTGTAAGTTCTTTTCTTCATCCTCAGTAGATAAGCATCCCAGGTGCTGTCACAGTAGAATCAGCAGCAGGTTTTCGGGTGCAACCATTGTGTTTATTCGGGGAACGAGAGACTGCTTTGTTGATATATAATTAAAGTATCCGCTCTCTTTTCTTACAAATGTTTCAGCTTCTTCGTTTGTATAAAAGACAGTTTCATTTTGTTGAAGGAATTTGTTGTTAGAGTCTAGCTGCTTCCTGGGAAGCCCCTTGACTAGTGTCTTATTTGTTCCTGAATTGAGCTCTAAATTCATTCCCATAACTTACTCCAGTTATGTTCAGGGTACTCAGCTGTCACTTTATGCTTTGTTTCAGGATGGAATTGTGGACCCTGTGGACAGCACTTTAAGAGATTTTTGTGGTCGGTGTATTCGGGAATTTCTCAAATGGTCCATTAAGCAGACGACGCCTCAGCAGCAGGAGAACAGTCCAGTAAACACCAAGTCGCTCTTCAAGCGATTGTACAGCTTTGCACTTCACCCCAATGCTTTCAAGAGACTGGGAGCATCGCTCGCTTTTAATAATATCTACAGGGAGTTCAGGTGTGTGAGTTCCCTGTCTGGGGTACCAGGGTGGGGCGGTGCAGGGGAGGAGGGAGGACGGCACAGGGAGAGTAATACTGTCTACAGGGAGTTCAGGAGTCCTGTGCTGGGAAGAGTGTAAAGGTCCTCACCTTTCCAGTAGTGATTTTGTGAAATGACTCGCTGTTTATGCATCCATGTAATCATGTATCAAGCGCTTAGTGAATACACACATTCTGGACATTGTGCTGTTTTCTGGGGATTAAATAATGAATTAAAATGCTGTTTGCATTCAAGAAGAGGCTCAGCAAGTGCTGAGAAGTACATTCAGGCTTAATATACACAGTCTGGAAAATGCAACAAAAGATGTGATAAGAGGCTTGTGAAGCGCGTGGAGGAGTGTCTGCCACAGGGTGAGTAGGTTACGCTGGGAGTGAGACTGCAGCCCAAGCCCAGGTCAGTGACAGGCAGAGATAAGAGATGGACGGGGCCGAGGAGACACGTTTTCTCTTCCTTGCTCTGGGGATTGAGGTGCAGACGGGGGTGACGTGAGGCTGGCCATGGGCCTCTCTGTGGAGCTAAGATCTGACTCCACGGCCAGGCCTGGAGTCGTGGGAGCAGGGAGCATGGTTGGACTTGTCCTGAGGTTCACCTGCCAGCAGCTGTGTGGGGAGTGGTCTGAGCGCCAGGACGCCAGGAAAGAGGCTATTTCACGGTCCGTGGAAAAGGTAGTCCCTGACCTAAGGTTGTGGTGGTGCTGGTTCATTCCTTCATTGAGCATTGGTTGCTAAGTTAGACTGCACGTGCCAGGCTCCGTGCTAGATGCGAGAGGTTCAAAGATGCAGCGCTTCGTGACGGTTGCATTTGAAAAAGAGAGGCAGGTGGTAGTCTCATAGATAAAGGTAAAATTTGTAGCTGAAATCCATGCTTTTAGTAGTAGTATAAGGGATTCCCTGGGACTCCATGCTTCCATTGCTGAGGGCTCAGGTTTGACCCCTGGTTGGGGAACTAAGAGCCCATGAGCTATGCCACGCAGAGGGAAAAAAAAAGAAAAATTAAGTAGTGGTACATGATTACTAAAGGCTGTTATAACAAATAACCAGACTCGTTTAGTCAGAATAGCTTCTCTCAGGAAATGGCCCTTGGATAATGATGAGGGAGCAGTTGTTAAAATAAGAGAGATGATGGCTGGATGGATGGACAGATGGATGGGTGGACGGACAGATGGATAGATGGGTGGATGGACGGACGGACAGATGGGGGAGATAGGTGGATGGTAAGTAGATAGACTGTAGATGGATGGATGGTAGATGGAGATATGACTGATGGGTGGACTGATGTGTGTCTATCTGCATGTGAGGGCATGTTCACATTTGTTTGAGAATTACTGGAGTTTGAAGTCATTGTTAATTTTTTAGTCAAGGTGGAGTTGATGTAAAATGTTAGGTGTACAGTGTGACTCAGTTCTTAAAGGTTATACTTCGTTTGTAGTTATGATAAAATATTGGTTATATATGTTCCTATATTGTACATTATACCATAGTTGCTTATCTGTGTTGTGCATAGCAGTTTGTATCTTGAATTCCTCTGCCCCTGTTTTGCCCCTCCTCCTTCCCTCTGGTAGTCACTGGTTTGTTCTTTATATCTGTGAGTCTGTTTCTGTTTTGTTATATACATATATTTGTTTTATTTTTTAGAATCCCCATATAAGTGATATTATGCGATATTTATCTTTCATCTGTTTCACTAAGCATAATACTCTCTAGGTCCAGCCATATAGCTGTGAATGGCATTATTTCATTCTTTTTTATGCTGTGTAATAGTCCATTGTATATATACACATCTTGTTCATTGTTTTATCTGGCATTAGAAACTTAGGTTATCTCTATGTCTTGACTGTTGTGATTAGTGCTCCTGTGACCATTGGGGTGCTTTTATCTTATTGACTTAGTTTTCTCAGGTGTATGCCCAGGAGTGGAATTGCTGGGTTGTATGGTAGTTGTAGTTTTAATGTTTCGAGAACTTCCATGCCATTTCCATGGTGGCTGTACTAGTTTACATTCCCACCAGCAGTGCCCAAGGGCTCCCTTTCTCCACATCCTCAGCAGTACTCACTATTTCTGGTCTTTTTGGTGATAGTTATCTGACAGGTGTGAGGTGATATGTCCTTGTGGTTTTGATTGAATTTCCCAGATGCTTAATGATGTTGACCGTCTTTTCATGTTCCTGTTGGCTGTCTGTGTGTCTCCTTTGGTAAAGTGTCTGTTTAGGTCTTCGGCCTATTTTTGAATGGACTATTTTTTGATACTGAGTTGTTTGTGTATTTTGGTATACTAGCCACATATTTATCATACCATTTGCAAATGTTTTCTCCTGTTTCGTAGGTTGTCATTTTGTCTTGTTGATGGCTTCCCTTGCTGTGCAGGAGCTTAAGTTTAATTAGGCCCCATTTGTTTCTTTTTGCTTTTGTTTCCTTTGCTTTAGGAGACAGATCCAAGAAAATACTGCTACAGTTTATCTCAAAGAGTATTCTGCCTGTATTTTCTTCTAGGAGTTTTATGTTCTGCAGTCTTACATATGACTGCATATACAGTTGCACATGTCTGTTAAAGACCTTACATATAGGTATTTAATTCATTTTGTTTTTTTTAATATGTTGTTAGAGAATGAATGTTCTGATTTCATTTTTTGTTTATGGCTGTCCAGTTTGCCCAACAGCACTTATTGAAGACCCTGTCTTTTCTGCGTTGTATATTCGTGCCTCTTTTGTCAGATTGACTGACTATAACTGGATGGTTTTATTTCTGGGCTCTCGACTGTGTTCTGTTTATCGTCTGTTTTTGTGCCCATCTCATGCCATTTTGATTATAGTACAGTATAGTCTGAACTCAGAGAGTGTGATTCCTACAGTTCTGTTACTCTTTCTCAAGATAGTCTCAGCTATTTTGGGTCTTTTATATCTCCATATAAAATTTAAAATTACTTGTTCTAGTTCTGTGAAAAATGCCCTTGGTATTTTGATAAGTTTTTTTTTTTCTTCTAGTTTTTTGAGTTGTGAAACCTATCTGTACATAAGAATGTGTAAACATGGCCACACCACACAGTGTGGGGGATATTAGTTCCCCAGTCAGGGATCAGACCTGCGCCTCCTGCAGTGGAACCTCAGATTCTGAACCACTGGACTACCAGGAAGGCCCACAGATGACATGATAGTTTGCTTAGAGAACCCTAAAGACTCCATCAATAAAACCGTTAGAGCTGATAAACTAAGTAAAGTTGCGGACTACAAAATCAGTACAGAAAAATCTGTTGCCTTTCTGTGTACTCATAACAAACAATCAGAAAGTAAAATTAAGAAAGCAGTCTCATTTGCAGTTGTATCAAAATACCTCGGAATAAATTTAACCAAGGGGGTGAAAGACCACTGTAAGGCACTGAGGCAGAAACTGAAGAGGACAGCAATAGACAGAAGGGTGTTCTTTGCTCATGGGTTGGGAGAATTAATCTTGTTAAAATTCCCACACCTCCCACACAAGTCGAGAGACTCAGTGCTATCTCTGTCCAAATCCTGATGGCTGTTTGCATAGAAATAGGACCAGCAATCCTAATACATGTGTGGGGCCACAAAGACCCCAAATAGCTGAAGCAGTCCTGGAGGAGAGCCAAGCTGGAAGCACTCCCTGGGTCTCTAGACTTGTCCAGCCTTTCTCTGCACCCTGTCTGACTTGCCTCTGGCTGTGTGTGCTCCCCTCTCCCCGTCTGTGACTCTCCCCTCCCCTCCCTCCCTTTTCTGGTGAGACCTTGTTTCCTTTGCCCTGTTGCTGTCTTTTCTCAGATACCTGGGTTTGCTGGGCCATGTTCCAAGTGACTTTGAGAGAAGATGCTGAGGGAGCTGTGTTGGGGGTGTCGTATGTTGGATGATATGAAGGCAGGCTTGGATGCTTCCTTCCTGCATGCTCCGGGGCTGTTCTGGAGATCTTTCTTTGGGGAGCACAGTTTTAGAGTATCATTTGTCTTGTCATTTCTCTTCTCACTACTTGAAATGGATTTGGTTTTTGTCTTACTGTCTTTTGTTTAAGATAAATCTGCTGTAGTCACCCTGGCCCTCTGAGATTGACTCCAGCTCTGGCAGGCTGACCACACGATGCTCTTCTTCCTGCTCTGATACCCATTCCATCCTGCCTGACACCTTTGCCCACAGCCTGTATTTTTAGTGTCAAATCTGGGAGTGTGATGGGCTGTGCGTGGGGAGGACGTGCCTGTGGAACCCTAAGAGGCTTTTGGGATACCCTTTCAGGATTCAAATTTAAAAAAAAATTAGGGTAATATTCCTACCAAACCAGACAACAATGTGCAGTATTGTGCTGATGGCCCCATCCTCTGGCCCTGCTGGTCCTCACTCTGGTCCCTCTCTCGTCCTCACTCTGGTCCCTCTCTCATCCTCACTCTCGTCCTTCACCCTCGTCCTCACTCTAATCCCTCATTCTCATCTCTTTCTCGTCCTCATTCGGGTCCCTTTCTTGTCCTCACTCTTGTCCTCACTCTCTTCCTCACTCTTGTCCTCATTCTCATCCCTCTCTCTGGTCCTCACTCTGGTCGCTCTCTCGTCCTCACTCTAGTCCCTCACTCTCTTCCCTTTCTCGTCCTCACTCTGGTCCTCACTCTGGTCCCTTTCTTGTCCTCACTCTTGTCCTCACTCTCTTGTCCTCACTCTCTTCCTCACTCTTGTCCTCACTCTCGTCCCTCTCTCTGGTCCTCACTGTGGTCCCTCTCTCGTCCTCACTCTCATCCCTTTCTCGTCCTCACTCTTGTCCTCACTCTCGTCCCTCACTCTTGTCCTCACTCTCATCCGCACTCTGGTCCTCACTCTGTCCCTTACTACAGTCCCTCACTCTGATCCTCACCCTGCTCCTCAGTCTGATCCCTCACTCTCGACCTCACTTTGATGCTCACCCTCATCCTCACTGTGGTCCCTCACTGTGGTTTTGGGAAAACACCCCTTTCCAGATGGGGAAGCAGTGACTGTGCACTTGGTCACAAGCTGGAACGCCGATGAGACTGTGTGCCTCTGCCTAGCAGTGTGTACACAATCGTTCCCTGTCCTGTGTCAGACGAACAGATATTCCCGGGGGAGGCTGGCCTGTGCCCTGAGCCCCTGGAGGTCTGCTGTCAGTGAAGATGTTGGTGGTCCGTGTAACTGTTATATGTGAAAGGCCCAGAGGTGACTGCTGGTGTTGACGTGTTTTCGGATGGGTAGAGAGCTTTTGAAGTTGCTTTAAAAGAATGAATGTAGTATCGGATCTTCTTTTCTGCTACATATAATGTTGAGGAGATGTGTGGAGTGTGCTCAAAACAGTGGTTCAAGGTCATGTGCTATGACCAGGTCCACAGGTGGAGGAGGGTGCTTGTCATAAAAGGCCCGTGTCTCTTGGGTCTGTTCCTGGCCAAGTTTTCTTCTTTGAGATGTGGTTTAGGTTGTTTTCTGTTTTAAAGTCTTGGAGCGGTTTCTAAAGACAGATTCAGTTCAAGTTGTTCTTTCTGGTAGTACTGCTATGTCCCTTTGTCGCGGCTGTTTTCCGATTCTCAGATGACACTCATGTTCTCTGTTGCAGAGAGGAGGAGGCTCTGGTGGAGCAGTTTGTGTTTGAAGCCCTGGTCACGTACATGGAAAGCCTGGCCTTAGCGCATACAGACGAGAGGTCTTTGGGTAGGTCCATTCGGGCTTTCTGTGCGTGCTGGCCTGCACAGCTTGCCAGCTTGTCCACGTGGGGTGGGGGCCAAGGCCACTCCCTTGTGAGGCGCTGTCTTCTCCTCTCGTCTCCTGTTTAGGGTGATGAGTGAAGTAAGAACGTGCCCCTCACAGCCTCTATCCCAGTTTATACAAGAGGTGTCTGTACCCCCACCCCTAAGACTCACCATGTCCTCCGGGTGGCCACTCAGGTTGACCCTGGCCATGCGGGGTCCTGGCCGGAGCAGGTGGGCCAGTTTTATGGTGAAGCCACAGTGAAGCCAGCCAGCCGCTGTGGTGACTCAGCTGATGGAAATGCACGGCTGGCGCCGGGCAGACAGCTGGACCTCATAAGCTCAGGGAGGAGGACAGTGTCTCTGAACTCACTGACTGTGGTCTACCAGGTAGAAAATAGCTTTCTCAACAAGACTGTGATAAAGCTGTTGTGACAATAACGAAGACAGTTTTAAAATACTAAGCCAGACTTAGGCTACATTCTGTCCGGAGCTGTCAGGATCATCCTGAGTTTTCAAGCTGGAAGACTTCTTGGCGATCCCCCTCTCGGTCTGCCTGGTGGTCCGGCCCAGGGTGCTGACGTGGCCCTCAGGTGTGGAGACCCCCTCCCTCACCAGGGAGGTGCCTGTTGTTATTAACAGACACATGGAGCCCTGTTGTCCTCCATGTCGATAGCCCTAGTAATGAGCAAAAACATCTAAAATTCAGTCCTACCAGCATTACATTAAAATTGCTTCATCTTGACATCATATACAGGTGACTTTTCTCAACAGGAGAAACTTGACTTTTAAAAAAATCACTGTCAGGTAAAAAGTGTAGACAGAAAATGCTTTCTTGGTGACAGGTGAGGCCTCTTTCCTAACCACTGTAGATGCCTGTGGATGATTTCATCGTTTTACTTCTGTTCTCCTGCAGTGCTGTTTTGTCAACTATAACAGTTTAACCTACAGCAGAGAAGGAGGGTCAGGGAGCTCCCCCGAGATGACAGCCTACAGCGGGGGTGCGTGGCCTCTGGCCAGCTTGGTGGGTCCCGTGTCCCACCCAGAGCTGAGGCTGCATCTGGCTGGCGGGGCTAGGGTGTCTTTCTGTGTGAGTGTGCACCATGCTGACCTGCGGTTTCTTAAACATGGGTTTTGATTGTGGACATGCAATGCTGTGTTCTATAAAATCACCTGTTTAATTACAAAGCTCGGCCAGTAAGCCTAGTACTGCTGTGTTGATGGCTGTCAGCTGTGAACGTCCATGGCGATGTCTGTGTGTTGAGAGCAGGTACGGTTCAGCAGTGCTGTGATGCTGTCGACCACCTGGGGCGCATCATCGAGAAGAAGCACGTTTCCTTAAACAAAGCCAACAAGCGACGCTGTCCCCGGTAGGTGATGTTGCTTCCTTTCTCTTTCTTACCCACCCCCCAACATAAAACTAATTCTCAGTCAACACATGGGAATCTGGGAGGAATTTGTAAAAGTATAGAGTCAGTTTTCCAAAGTCATTTAAAAGCTTTATGTTTAAAAGTGCTTCATTTAAGGTGTTATCTTGGTTGGGGTGGTGGGTGCAGTTTGAAAGTCATTGTTGGAGCTGAGATATGTCCGCACTGAATACAGTTCTGATGTGGAATTGCTTGAGTTGCTATGGAGTAGGTTTGGAATGTAAGAACCAAAATATTAGAACAGTAGGAGAAGGAAATGGCAACCCACTCCAGTACTCTTGCCTGGAAAATCCCATGGACGGAGGAGCTTGGTAGGCTGCAGTCTATGGGGTCGTGAAGAGTCAGACATGACTGAGCGACTTCACTTTCACTTTTTACTTTCATGCATTGGAGAAGGAAATGGCAACCTACTCCACTGTTCCTGCCTGGAGAACCCCAGGGACGAGGGAGCCTGATGGGCTGCTGTCTATGGGGTCGCACAGAGTTGGACACGATTGAAGTGACTTAGCAGCAGCAGCAGGATTTTGAGAGACATGAAGTTACAGAATTTTGAAGTGAAGTCCTTCAAAACCAAGGCTGGCTCATCGCCCAGTGGTTTCCTTTCTTTACTCCCATTTCCATCCTGCTGGGTCTCATTCTCAGATGGGGTCAGGGTGTGCCATGCCCCCTCTCCCCCGGGTCTGTGCAGGGGCCTGAGGACTCCTGGCATGTGCCACTACTCTGCAGAGGCATAACCTGTGGACTGGATGTTGATTTTCCCTCTGTGTTTTTTTTTTTTTTTTTTTAAAAACTCATCTTTATGTTGAAATGGGGAAGAAATTGAATGTTAAACAAAAAAGACCTTACTACTTATATGAACTGAGTAACATCACCATCGTGAGAAGTAGTATATCAGATATAAGGTCATTATGTAAAAAGACAAAAAGGAAATAAGTCACGTGGAGGTTTAGCACAGGGTCACTGGAGAACGCAGGAGAAAGTCTGAGAGACTTGAATACTGATGGGGAGGTGAAGCAAGGACAGGGCCAGGAAGTCAAGGCTGCTCAGGGCCTGGCAGTGGGCGGCTCCTGGCAGCAGGGAATTCAGGCCAGAGGTAGGCCTTCCAGTGTCAGGCCTGTCAGAGGGACCCCCTGGAAGTGAAGGGTGAAGGGTGTGGCCAGAATGGGGCTCTGCCACAAGGAACTCCCAGACAGGCTGCTGACAGCAAGCTGGGTCCCTTAGGATGATCAGGGCACTAAGATAGTAATGTCAGGGTCAGGGTCCACCACTGCCTCCTCCTGCTAGACACACAGCCAGCCCTCAGGGGTCCCCTTCTCTGTGAATCAGCTCACCGCCCCATCTGACAGGGTCTGGAGCGACAGGCAGAGACACTGAGGGAGGCTGACTTTCTGACCAAGGAAGGCATCGTGGTCCTTAGGGTCTCCTGGCTTCCAAGCCTCTCCCACATCCCCGGGTCAGCAGAACAAGCCCCTCCCTGACAGACAGGTCAGACCTGGAGAAGGAAAACCTGGCCTGATGTGGCGTCCTCCCTGCAGGACAGCAGGTGAGGGCAGTTAAAAGATGGGTCAAGGGTGAGCAGGAGGGTAAAGGTCACTTCAGAAGATGGTTTCCAGGAAGGGGAATGCGCAAGGCCTTGTGGATGAGGTGGAATTCCTCCAGAACCACCTGGGGCTCCTAGACCGAGATGAGGCTTCTGCAGAAGAGCTGCCCCACAGAGGAGCAGAAATCCGTCAGGACTCCCCAGACGGCCTTCAGCGCACTGCAGAAGGCCTGAAGGCAGGCCGCTGCCTTCTCCCGCAGCCAGGTCAGCACATCCCAACACCGCTGCTGGAGACTCTGCAGTATGCCCAGGAACCACCGCAGGGCTCTGGCCCAGATGCTCTCTTCCGGATTCTGGACCTCCGGACTGGTGGAGACTGAGGGTCTTTGGATTCTGCAACGCACTTCTTGCCGTGCTTCCTGAAGCAAGGGACTGGACTCCTGCAGGGATTCTGGAAGGTTCTCTTTAATGTGATCTTCCATGACTTCAATGATGTCCTCGCTGAGTTCCTCCTCCATCTCTGCTAGGGCTGCCCCCATCTGTACTTCTTCTGGTTGATTTTCCATCTTACAAAAATCATCTACACGGCTGTGCTCAGAGAAGCCCATGGCGGCTTAGGTTCCTCCCGCCAGGACCAGAGATCCTGCAGCCAGAGCTCCAGCTGCCTGCTGAGAGCCAGTTTAAAACTCCCTCTGTGGTTTTAAAATCACTTCTCCCTGACCCCGACCCTGGGTTTGGCATCCCTCCAGGATGCTTGAGCAGCAGGATTACTTTGAGGTCTGGTGACAGCGCGGGTCGCTGGGCCCTGCCCTGGCATTGGCCTTCGTAGGTTTGCAGGGGGCTGAGAATTTGCCTTTCTGCAAATTTAGAGATGACACTGATGAAGCTGGTCCAGGGAGCACAACTAGAGAAGCTCTGCTTCAGATCCTTAACCCCTTTTGTTTTAAATTGCGCTTAACAGAAAACATGAAAATACTTGGTGCTTTTCTTTTAAGGAATGCTTTTTAATTTTTCTCACAATTAAAAAAAAAAGGCAATGAGCATTTAGGACCTGTTTCACCTGTGACATGTTGATTGTATTCTACATTATAAATAAGTTGGATGTCTTTTAATTAGGTTTCCACATGTATTAAGGAAGCAAAATTGAATTTATCGTTTATGGACCCTGGGGTTGGATAAATGCTGAATGTTGGGGCAAATACTGAATGCAGTGTGGTATTTTCCTTACAGAGGCTTCCCACCTGAGACATCCTTGTGCCTGTCGGACGTGGTCCGGTGGCTTTTTGCCAACTGCGGGAGGCCCCAGACAGAATGTCGACACAAGTCCATAGAACTCTTCTATAAGCTTGTTCCTTTGCTGCCAGGTATGGCGATCATTGTGCCCTGTAACAGTCTTTTACCAGTAGTCTAGAGATGTACTTTGGAGCAGGCAATGGCACTCCAGTACTCTTGCCTGGAAAATCCAATGGACGGAGGAAACTGGTAGGTTGCAGTCCATGGGGTCGCTCAGAGTTGGACACGACGGAGCGACTTCACTTTCACTTTCATGCACTGGAGAAGGAAATGGCAACCCACTCTAGTGTTCTTGCCTGGAGAATCCCAGGGACGGGGGAGCCTGGTGGGCTGCCGTCTATGGGGCCGCACAGAGTCAGACACGACTGAAGTGACGTAGCAGCAGCAGCATGTAAACATATAGTATGTATTTATAACTTAACATATGTGATAGAGATGTATGTGCTTTTAATTTTTAGGAAATTGTTTAAAAAGCATTAGTATTTTATATATGGTTTTAGTTAGCAAAGTTTGTTTCACATGTTTCCGTTCTCACAAGGAAGTCAGTGCAGAGCGGATGGACGAGGTGAAGGGCGGGGCAGAGGTGGGACTGCTTCCTGCAGGCCCCATGCCTGCTGGTGGCATTGGCATGGCCCTTCTTCCTCCTGGCTGCCTGCTGCAGGCCCTCCTATCCTTCCGTGAAGTATCAGGGCTCTGCCTCTCAGAATGATCTGTGTTCAGTACAGGACACTGGGTTCGCCATTTGACTCATCCTCCTGCGTACCCTAGGGGGCCTCTGCCCACTTCAGGGATATTTAAGGTCCTGTGTCCTGCAGAAGTGCCTTGTGCATGGGGGCCGGGCTCGTGGACACCCAGATGCGTGGGACATGATGAACAGTGCAGGTTTGTTCCCCACCGGGGAATGGTGGTGGAAAGGCCGAGAGGCAGGACCTGCCTCACAGGGGGAGTGGGAGCAAGAGACACCCCCCGCCCATCTTGTTTCCCTCTAGGCCTGTCTTCCTGGGCCCTTCGTTTCGGCATGCTCTCTGCTGCCACGCTCAGCTAGCACTCGATGTAGAATTTAATTACCTTCTTATTCTTCACTCATTGGCACAGTTTTCTTTGTCTTTTAGTGAAAATAATGGACTGGCAGTTTTTCTTTCTAAAACCCTGAAATCACAGTTCTAATCTTTTCTTACATGGCTTCTGATAGGTATTTTCTGACACAGTCAAAAACATTCCTTCTTTTGTATCAGAAATACATTACTGTTTCAGTTTCTTTCTCTAGAACTTCATTAAAGTCAGAATGATTTGATATTTTTAAAGGCACTGATTTCAGAGCCTACAAAATACACTTTAATGTTCTTTGTTTAATTTAGAAAATAATACCTATTAGAAAAATATCTTTTAAAAAGTATATCATTTAATTCTCTTATTTAATGAACACTGGACTTTGCCATGTGGTAGGTGCTCTTCCGAGCACTGTTTCAGATATTAGCTGCTTCGGTTCATGTAATCTTGGCTGTAGCCCCGAAGGTGGATGTTGTGTGAGTCACTGGACAAGGACACAGGCCAGAGAGCCACTCCCCAGGGCGCCGGGTGGACAGGCAGGACAGCCAGAGGGCCTCACTACTCCTGTGCTTGTTTCTTCAAAAAAGCAATAATAGTTCTCAAGAAAGAGGGCAGGAGGGAGAGTCTGAAGTTTGTAGGTAGTCATATGGTATCCAGGTAGGCTACTGATGTTTAAAGAAACTGAGGAGAATGACTTCTGGTGGAAATACCTTCTTGTCTGTGAGCACAGTGAGTGAGTTGTGAGTGCCACAGTTAGAAAAACACTATCCTGGATCATTTTGGAAATTCATTGCATTGGTAGGTTTGTTTATGTGAGTCTTTTATGGAGTGCTGTATCTGAAATACTGTGATGTTGCCCATCTTGTTATGGTCTGATTACATTTTAACCTACCAGACATTTTTTGTTCTTTATTGTTGGGAGAAGCTATTTTTTATTTTCATATAGCAATTACCAAATGATTTTAATTACACAAGAGTGACTGATGTATGTGTTTGAATCCTGTTTCTCTTTTAAGGCAACAGATCCCCCTCCTCATGGCTGAGAGACCTGGTCCAGAAGGAAGGCATCCCCTTTCTCGTGAGCACCTTTGAGGGAGGAGGAGTCCAGGACCGGCCGGCCGGCCTGCTGGCCCAGCCCACCCTCCGCCACCTGCAGGGCCCCTTCAGCCTGCGTGCCACCCTGCAGTGGATGGACGCGCTGCTGGCTGCGCTGGAGTGCTATAACACCTTCCTGGATGCAGGCACCCTCGGCGCTGCCGAGGTCCTGGGTGGGTAGAGCCTCCCAGGTCAGCTGCACGGCTCTGCCCAGAGCCAGGCTGGGGACAAGATGGGGCGTGTGACTGGACAGAATCACGGGGTGTCATTCTCAGCTCTGCCTGCTCCCTGCACTCACAGTCTGCACCACTCTCTCGCCCTGCTCCCTGGTTCTCCATCACCGTTGCCCCTCATCTTCTGAGCTCCTGGTTGGTGTGTCTGTAGTTTTCTTAGGTCTTCCTGTTCCTGGAGCATTTGTGTTCTAGGCAGTAGTGACGGTGCTTGCGGAGGACAGTGGGCGGTAGGATGTGTGTGCTGAACGGGCACTGTCCCCCTGGGGACCTGCATGGCTCACGTGGGCAGGTGCCGCTCTGGGAGGGTCATCCCCAGGGTGGAGCGAGTGGAGCCAGCTAGTGGCTGCTAGGTGCCACCTGTGAGGCTCAGAGCAGCCGCATCTAGTGTCTGCGATTTCTCCTGGGTCCTTGCTTGCATGGGCTGGCCTGCAGAGTTGCCCGCAGAACAGTTGTGCTGTCCAAATGAGTGAACCGGGGAGCATCTGCTTCAGCTGTGGTGACAGCTGACCAAGGGGGCTGCATCCTCCCCCAGTCCTGTCAGAGGTGACAGGGTTAAGGACTCAGGTGGCCCCTGGTCTGCTGGACTCAAGGGCATCTGGAGTTTGAGAATGTGATTCTGACCATATGTATTCTCAGTTACTTGAATACATAATGACCTGTCATCAAAATTACTCAAGTGACCTGTCACGTGGCAATTTGACTAACTTTCCTTAAATCTAATGACACAGAGAACTGGAAGCCCCCACCTGAGAGGGTCTCACCCAGCCTCCACCTTTGCTTGTCTCTCGACTTAGGCATCTCTGGGGTCCCTTGTCCCCGTCTTTATGCCCAGATGGTGAGCTGCACTCCGATCGCAGAGTGGAGAGCTTGTGTCTGTCCTTCTGTGGCAGACAGGGTGGGTGAGGGGAGTGTGTCTCAGACTCATGAGTTTTGTGGGAAACCCATCTGAGAGTTGGTCTGAAATTGACTCCATGAAACAGCCAGTCCAACCCCCCTGTTTAAGGCCAGGATGTGTCTCCCCCGCTGCCCCTTTGGAGGATGTTTAGGTTGTTTCTTCTTTTTTTTAATTGAAAACATTGCTAAAATGAGCATCCTCAAAGCACATCTTTGCAATTCCACTGTTATTTCATGAGGATAAAATCTCAGTGCTGGATCAAAGGATATGAACTTTTAAACCTGTGATAGAAATTGGTGTGCACATTTTTTCAAAGCTTTAGTATGATTGGGCAAATAGCCCTTCAAAAAGATTGTGTTAATTTATGTGAGTAGTGTTTGAAAAGCAGGATCTAACCTTCTGTAGGTATGTTCTACTGTGTAGGTCTGCAGTTGAATTCTAGGTGGGTGGTATTTTGAAATGAGAAGAAATAACTGCCCATTTTATTCAGCTTTTATTGAACCTTTAAAAATTTGACTGAAAGTATATCATACCCATACTTATAAAAGGAGTTTTATATTAATCTTAGTGGTTTTAGAAGGAAGCGTATGCTGATATTTTGCTATTATGTTTTCTAGGTGCTGAAACGCAGTCTTCACTTTGGGAAGCAGTGGCTTTCTTCTTAGAGAACATTGCCCTGCACGACGTCACAGCAGCACAGCGGTGCTTTGGCCCGGGGACCACAGGTGACAGGCCCAGCCCGCAGGAGGGGGACAGGTACAGCTACAGCAAGTGCACAGCGCTCGTCCGGGTCCTGGAGTTCTCCACGACGCTGCTGGGCGCCTGCCCTGACGGCTGGAAGGTGGGCCTGCACTCCCGCCGGTCTCCTTTCCCAGATCGGTCCCTGTGTGGGCGCTGTCTGTTCTTAAAAATATTGTACTTCAGATTCTCATGTGGGAACAGAAGACAATTTTCTAAATGTCTTATTGACTCTTGGGTTTTACACTGTGACCAAGGACCTGCCTGAGGAGATGGACATCAGCCAGAGTTTGTAAATATGTCTGTT
Organism: Antilocapra americana; assembly: GCA_007570785.1. Taxonomy (NCBI): domain Eukaryota; kingdom Metazoa; phylum Chordata; class Mammalia; order Artiodactyla; family Antilocapridae; genus Antilocapra; species Antilocapra americana. The sequence continues at coordinate 17,168,828 of ML661883.1, read as the reverse complement.
AGGCCAAGGCCTCCTGGTGCCTGCTGTGCACCTGGCCTGCCTCTCCCAGGGCTGGGGGCCCAGGCTGCCCCATGAGGGTGTCACAGGGGCACCTCCAGGTCCTCCTCTCCCAGGACTGGTGGCCCAGGCTGCCCCATGAGGGTGTCACAGGGGCACCTCCAGGTCCTCCTCTCCCAGGGCTGGGGGCCCAGGCCTCCCTGTGAGAGTGTCATGGGGGGTACCTCCAGGCCTACTTCTCCTGGGGCAAAGATGGAGCAACCTGGGGAGACTGGAATGTGTGCTGTCTGAGCCTCATGGAGAGCGGGTGCCAGCCCTCCCCCGAGGCAGACGGAATCCTGCGTGCCCGGCTGTCCAGGGCGTTGGGAGTCCCAGTGCTGACCATTGTGTCTGTCCAGCTCCTCGGGAAGGACTCCTGCAGCGCAGACCTCATGAGGCTCCTGGTGAGGACGTTATGTGCACCCTCGAGTGTGGGCTTCAACGTTGGAGATGTGCGGGTGATGGAGCAGCTCCCTGACGTGTGTGTGGGCCTGCTGAGGGCCCTGAGGACATCCCCACACCGCGACATGCTGGAGGCCTGCCTCCGGGAAGAGGTCACGGCAGAAAGGTGGGGCTTGGAGAGGCTCAGCGTGCGGGCGGGGTCAGCCAGGGCCTGCCCGGCCCCAGGACAGCGAGCATGCCCGGGGCTCCGCAAGCTAGTAGATGCGTTCCGGCAGGACTCATGATCGTCAGAGTCCTTACAGTAAGGAGGCCAGCACTCACATGGTCTTTCTTTGTTTTCCTCGCCTGGCCAGCATTGGGGAGCTGTGTGCCGTTGACCTGTACGGCCCGGACGCTCACCCGAAGAGGGCCAGACTGGCTTCTCTGGTGTCGGCTTGTAAGCAGCTGCACAGGGCTGGCTGTCTGCACGTCGTGGTGCCGTCTCAGGTAGGTGTGCTGCTCAGTGTTACGTTTCTCTTAGCTTGTTATTGCCCGTTAGTCTATTTATGTTTAGTCTTTGTAAGATCTCCTTATGCACAGAGCTTGCTGAGGTGGGAGTTAGAGAAATACTTGCTCCAGACATGTCAGTGTTGCCTGGAGTGTAAATGCAACAGCGAATGCCAAGGTTAATGAATGTAAACTGGAAATCCAGTGAGGGACTTCTGAATGTTTTCAGCAGCCTTCTGAGACCTTGACGCACTGGCTGCTGTCCTCCCCTTGCGGCAGGCAGCGGAGGCGAGTGAGATGCCCCTTTGAGTCGGAAGGCAGTGGTCAGTGTTAGTGAACGTGGCTCTTTATGAGGGAAAGCGGTGAGGCTGTGTCTTCCTCTCAGGCGTCTCATTGCTGGGTGTCTCAATGGTCAGTGTTAGTGACCAGGGGTTTTTATGAATGAAAGCAGTGCGGTGGTGTTTTCCCCCCAGGCGTCTCATTGCTGGGTGTCTCAGTGTTGCTTCACTTCAGTCTGTAGATGAGCAACATTCTCTCGGCATGAAGCTTCTTTCCCTGGTTTATAAAAGCATCGCGCCTGGACATGAGGGGCTGAGCCTGTCTTCCCTGGACCCCGGCTGCCTGCGGTTCGCGCGTGAGCTCCTGGAGCTGGCCTTTGTGTGCGGAGGACTGGTAGGAGACACGCCTGCGTGCACATGTGCCCTCTGGTGACCTCGGGCAGCACTTGCAGCGTCCCTGGAGACGGGAGTTTAGTTGGGGACCTTCTCAGCTGCGGCAACCCACTGCTGTATTCTTGCCTGGAGAATTCCTTGGACTGTATAGTCCATAGGGTTGCAAAGAGTCTGACGCGACTGAGCAACTTTCACTTTCACTTCACTTTTCTCAGCCGCACAAAGACTTTAATAACTGATTTATGCGAGATGACTTTTTCTCGCGTTAAGAATAGGGTTTTTCTTTTTTTTTATAAAAGGAGTAGAATAATATTCTTCTTGAGCTGAGGTTTGGTCTTTCTCAGGCACAGAATGTTCTCTGCTGATGCAGTGGCTCTTCCTTCCCTGTCCTTGGTGACTCGAGAGGTTGGTGTGGGAGGCGTGTCCAGATGCCCCAAGTGCTCATGGCCTTGGGCTCTGCCGAGCGACCTTAGATGATCTCACTGGCCAAGGGTCTCCATCCACTGCCCCTCTTCTCCTTCCCACCCCCACACCCCCTCAGCAGAGACAGACTGCTGTCTAAGGTACTCACCTGAGGGTCTCCACCCACCACGCCCCTTCTCCTGTCCCCTTGTCCCCTCATAACAGACAGACTACTGTCTAATGACCCCACCTTTCCCAGATGCTCCCCTCAAAGCAGGATTTTGGGGAGCCCTGGGAGACACGGGAGTCAGGAAGAGTTCTGACCCCAAATGGAACCTGGGAAATGGAGCCTGGGGAGGGTCTGCAGTGCAGACCAACCCCGACCTCCCAAACCAGGCCCCTGTGATTTCCATGTGAGAGCTCCCTGTCACCCAGGGAGTCCTGACCACTGCCGTCCCCTCTCCTCCTTGCAGTGTGAGTGCCTGGTGGGTCTCCTCCTGGACACAGCTGTGGTGTCCACGCCATCCTCAGGAGTCACCCAGAGGAACATTGTCAGCTTCTCTCATGGACAGTATTTCTACAACCTGTTCTCAGAAACGATCAACACTGAACTGTTGAGAAATCTGGATCTTGCCATATCAGAGCTCATGAAATCATCTGTGGATAATCCCAAAATGGTAATGGGTTTTCCCTCTTAGGAAAGTATGTTTTCTTTAGTAGTGCTTATAAAGGAGTTGCCATACTGCTGAGAAAATGCATCATTGAAACAAAGTGTGATCTCTTCCTGGAAGGTCTAAAGCTCCTGCCCAAAGCCCCGCCTCTGTGAGCAGTTAGTGATGTAGTGGATACGAAACGTTGACCCTTGTTCTCGTCTTGCAGGCCCCGTACAACATGGCTCAGCTGTGGGAGCGATCAGCCTTGGTCTCCCCCGGCCATGGCTGGGCTGACACCGCAGTCCCTGTCCCCGTGCTGAGTCCTCGCTTCCCATACATTCATGTTCTGGCCCCTCTGCCCCTCACACTGAACCTTTGCAGGTCAATATGTAATACATAGTTGACTTTGGTCTGATAAACTTAAAGAATTTTTAACTTTATGTTGGTTGGTAGACCATCAGAGATCGTTAACTGTTGCAATGGCCATTCTAAGGCAGAGGCATAATTCCCTGCTGAGTTAATGAGCCGTTATTCCAAGGAGACTTTACCCCTGGGTCCCGAGTCAGCAGGTTATTAACTATGTGACAGTCAAAGCAGGTATTTCTGATGCGCCTGGTCTCCATGGGGTCTGTGTCCCGTGTGCCTCTCCCCGGGAAGCTGCTGGGGCAAGTTCTGCGCCAAGATGGCGTTGCAGTGGGGACTGGGGAGGACATGGGTCTGGGATGTGGGCAGTCTCCCGGGGAGGACGCTGACCCCCACTCAAGCCCCGGGAGGCATCCCCCACCCTCCGATGGTGCATAGCCTCCTCCCCGCCCCCGACACGTTTGATGACAGCAGATCCCCTCTCATGGACCACGGCACTAGAGTGCATTTCCTCGTCAAGGGTACTTGCACCATTCATACCGTGTTGTTCACAAGTCAAGCATTAAGTTCACGGCCATCAGTGTCACCAAGGAAGGAGACAAGTGCTAGCTTGCGGCTGGCTCGTCTGTGAGCGGTGTCATGGCGGTGGGGATATTGATACATGGATCTCAGTGGACTTAGGAGAGCACTGTTGGGAAGGCGGTTGGACAGGAATACATGCACGTGTGTCCCTGTGTGCATGCGTGTGTGTGCCTGTGTCCCTGTGTGCACATGAGTGCACACGGTGGTGATGGTAACTGCAGAGAGCTGACTTCCCCTCCCGTGTAGAATGTCCCCACTAAGAAGAGAGGAGTGGTTTAAGCCTGATTTAGTCAAGGGGATGGAGACCACTGTGGGCCTTGGTAGGAAAACTCACATGTTAAGTCACATATGACCTTCAGATTTGAGGACCTGTGAGATACATGGCTCTTTTGGAAATAGCGTCTTCATTTTCCGGGAAGAGCTTTGAATGACAGTAGATTCTGGATGGCAAGTTTCCCTTCCTTTGTCTGCACTGTTCCAGGTGAGCACTGTTCTGAACGGTCTGTTGGATCAGAGCTTCCGGGACCGAGCCAGCCAGAGGCACAAAGGCCTACAGCTGGTCAGCACCGTCCTGCAGAGCTGGGGGTGCTGCAGCCTATGGTGGGCTGGGGACGCCACCCCTGACAGCAAAACCGCGGTGCTCACCTTACTGGCAAAAATTCTGCAGGTACTGAGAGACCCTGAAAATGTAATTGTGTCCATTGCTTGTGTCTTTGAAAATTTGATGGTGGTTTCTTGAAAAGCTCATTGGTTTGACTAATTTCCGATTCACTTACATCTTATGTTTTTCTTTTTTTTTTTTTACTTTATTGTCCTTTATTCTCATTGTTTTTTCTTATACTTTATCTTCTCAGTGTGCCTTTACATGCACTGTCTTAGAGGATAGTTTTAAAATATTTCAGAACAGAAATTGTTGACATACTGTTGAAGCCCAAGAACAAATATATAGATCATTTCTGAATTTTAAAAAGTAGAAAATGTGGTCTAGGAAACTGGAGGCACAGTGTAGAAATCTGAGTTTATTTTCCCTCTGTTAGATTGATTCATCGGTGTCCTTTAATATGAGTCACAGTGCCTTCCTGGAAGTTTTTACAACATTTGTGAGTCTACTTGCTGATCCAAAATTGGATCTACATTTAAAGGTAAGAGATTAAAAAGATTTTTTTCAGAATATGGTCCCCATTTGTTTCCTGTTTTATATTTTTGTGTATTTGTGATATTTTCTGTTGTTGTTTTTTAAATTTTATTTTATGGAAAATTTCAGGCATTCTCAAAAGCAGAGGGAGCAGCACAGAGAATTCCTGGGTCCCTGTTACTGGTTTTTGTAGCTATCAGTCATATTTCTATTAAAAATCTAAAACATCTCAGTAACTTGATCCCAGAACTTCATAGACTGTAATTTTAGAGTCATAAAAGTAACAGATTTTACTCGAGTAAAGTGTAGCCTCATGAAAATGTCTTGCTACTGGATCATGGGATGGTTCTTTGGGATTTTCTGCTTTGTGTGCTTAGTCAGATCTCACATTTCTCAGCACAAGGGGGTCTGGGAACTGATGTCCCGCCCAGGGAGGAAGGCCCTGCCTGGGATCTCCAGGGCCCTGGTGGAGGAGAGTCAGCTCTGCATTCACCCTGCAGGCTGTCCACAGTGGTCTTTCCTCAAGGACTTGGGCAGCAGGTCCCTAGTAGCAGGTCTGCTTGTAGGAGGAGTAATCACACAGACTCATGCTGCCCTGTCCCATGCTCTTGGGCAGCCCTGACCTGGCCACGGAGACTGGAGCGGAAGTCTGGATGTGGGGCTCCTCCCACTCTGGGCTTGGTGTCCGGCAGTGGTCATTGAACCCCCGGCTCCATCTGCAGAGAGCAGTCGTCGCCCTTGTCCATGCGGCCCGCGGCTAGTCTCACGCTTGTGCTTGCTCCGCAGGGCCAAGCCGTGGCACTGCTCCCCTTCTTCTCCAGCCTCACGGGAGACTGTCTACAGCAGCTCAGACATACTCTTGAAAAGCTCATCGTATCTCATTTCCCCATGAGATCTGGAGAGTTCCCCCCGGGGACTCTGCGCTACAGTAACTATGTGGATTGTATGAAAAAGGTTAGTTTTCAGTAGTAGCAACCAAAATTAAAATACTGCTTATTTTCTGTTAACATTTCTTAGGTAGAAGTAAGTGAAATATTGAGAGAATGTTCTAATTTTAAGGATTCTGTTGAATTCATTTTGAAGGCTGGGTGTCTGTGGAGGCAGAAGCATATCTGAATCCTTTGTAGCTAATTGTCCCTCAAACTTGCTTGGTGGCTTAGACGGTAATAGCGTCTGCCTACAATGTGGGAGACCCCGGTTCCATCCCTGGGTTGGGAAGATCTGGAGAAGGAAATGGCAACCCACTCCAGTACTCTTGCCTTGAAAAATCACATGGATGAACAAGCCTGATAGGCTATATAGTCCATGGAGTCACAAAGAACGACTGAACGACTTCTCTTTCTTTTCCACTTTAAAAAATGTGAGGTATTTTATGCATATAAATACTATGCAATGTTTTATGCATGATGTGTAACTTTTGAATAATAATACTCAGAAAAGCTTATAAATAGGATATTACGTATATGGTATAGCTTCTGAAGTTTGAGTAGTGGTTGTTTGAGAAGCATCCATATAACCACCTCCCGTATTCAGCTGTTAACTTTTTGTCATACTTGCTTTGTGTGTGTGTGTGTATGAATGTGTGCATGCGTGCGTGCGTGTGTGTGTGTATATGTTTGGCTGAAACCTTTGCGAGTTAGCTGCACATGTCCTAGAGGTTCACCCCTGGATACTTCAGCAGTACATCCTGAGCGGGAGGTGCCATGCTGATACCAGATGCAGGAAAGTTCACACTACTCTCAGACCCTGTGTTCTGTTGTTTGCAGTCACACTTCTCCTGACATCCCCATGTTTGGCTGGATGTTTCAAATCAGGATCTAATTAACAATTGCTTTAAATTGTCATGTCCCTGGTGTCTTTACATCTGTAACTGCTTCCCTTCATCCCTTTTGTTTCTCTGTGATGCTGGGTTTTGGAAGAAAGCAGAGCATGTTCTTAGAGGCTGACACCCGTTGTCTGATTGGTTCCTTGAGGTGCTTTTTTGTTTCCCTCCCCTTCTGCATTTTCTCTAAACTAGAATTCAGGCTTCAGGCACGGCCATGATATTCAGGCTCACCTTTCTGGCAACATCCCCACCCCAGTAGGCCTTGTGAGTGACCTCAGGTCTGCTGGCTGTTCGCAGTGGTTGCCACCTCATTTCTCTTTTGCATGGTGTATTCGGAAGTCATCAGGGGGCAGCAGCACCGTTGCACCAGTACCATCTGAGTTTCCTACTCCCCAGTGATCTGCTCGTGACTTGTTGTTGAGTCCAAAAAGGTTCTGAATAAATTTGTAGTACCTTTCTCTTACTGTAAGTGCAAGTGCAAATAATCATGAAACGTTTGAAGAAAGCTTCTGGTCTAAAAAAGACATAGAACAACAGGAACTGAGAGGGAACAGAGTCAACAAGTGGAGATAAGAACACCAAAGAGACTGTTCAGAGTAACTTCAGAGACTAGAGATGGTGTCATGTTGAGAAGGAACAAGTGAGGGCCCTTGGAAATTAATTACACGAGGGCAGAATTAAAAAACCTTCACCAAACGGCAGGTAAGAGTACAGCTGTCTCCTGAAGCATAGAGCAGAGGGACATGGAGATGGAAGGTGGGACATGAAATGAGAACGCTGGACCCACAGCCTGGAGCGTGCACTGTGTGGCGAGGCTGGTGTGAGGGGACACTCACACCCTAGGGGCTGGAGCCTCGTGGAGGGGAAGAGAGGACCCTAAACATGGTCAGAGGAAATCTATCTGTGAAACTCTGAGGAAATCAAAATTCAAGTATTTTGTGAACATTATATGCTAGGCATTAACTGTAGCCACAAAAATGACACATACTGGCATTTGTTAATCTTTGTGAAACTGTTATAATTTTCTCTTTACTGTTAAAAAGCAGTCCAACACAATTATTATCATCATCACCATTGGTGTGTGTTTCTTTCCTAGTTTCTGGATGCCTTGGAGTTATCCCAGAGTCCTATGTTGATGGAATTGATGACAGAAATTCTTTGTCGGGAACAGCAGCATGTTCTAGAAGAATTATTTCAGTCTACTTTCAGAAAGATTGCCAGAAAGTAAGTCACTCCTAGTTTGTGATCCCAGGAACCATAAATGTTTTATTTCTGTGGGAGATTATCATCGCTGTGCAGAAAACAGTAAGTGCCGAATTTCAGTAGATGCAGTTAAATTTTTGACAAAATCCAGCACTCATTTACTCATTTATGATAAAAGTGGCAAAAGCTCATCTAAGAAAAACCAACAGCCAACAAAATATAGTGAAAGGCTGAATGTTTTCTTCCTGAGTTTGGGAACAAGTTAGTGACATCTTTTCTACTCGATGTAGTACTGGAGGTTCCAGCCATTGCAATCAGGCAGGCAAAAGAAATAAAAGGGGGTCAACGTGGAAAGAAAGTAGAAGAACTGTATTTACTCACAGATGGCCCAAGGTAGAAAGTCCTGAAGCTCACAAGAAACTATTAGAACAAATAGACAGTTATAGAAAATTTATCACATACAGGATCAGGATTCACAAACCAATGGTATTTCTGTATATGAACAGAGAATGTTTGACACTATAATTACAAATGTAATTCCATTTATAATAGCACAGAAAAGAATAAAACAGATGAGAATAAATCCGACAAAAGAAGTTCAGGACTAGTACACCAAAAATGATAATCTATTGGTTAAAGAAGTTAAAAAATGAAAGACATAAATAAGTGGAGTGATATTCCATGCACATGAATTGCAAGATACAATATTGCTAACATGATATGTCTGCATTGGTAGCTTTCATGTAGTCCATATCAGAATTCCAACAAGTCTTATTTTTTTGTGTATAGGAATTGTCTAGTAGTTTCTAATATTTTATGGAGGTATAAAATACCCCTTAACAGCCAAAATGATTTTGAAAAAGAGAAACAAAATTGCAGGGTTTTTCACACCCCAATTTTAAAACTTACCCCAGTGCTACAATTATCTCTGTGTAATCTTTTTCACTTTTAGAGCTTTTTAAGACAGAACAGAGGTAAATGTCAAGTCATTGCCATCATTTTCCTTTCTGATGTTCATGCTCTCCCATCTGTGGCCAGTGGATCCCTGGCAGCTAGTTCCTCAGTGCTTGGGCAGCTCTCCACTGGTCTCTGATTGTCTTTCTGATGCTCTCTGGCTCCGCAGATTGTCTCAGGCTCACTTGCACCTGAATCACACCATTTCTCCAGAGAGTCCATAAAATGGTGTTCAGAGACCGCAGTCTGGGTCCTAGGTGAACTTGGTGCTGCTGGGTTGCAGTGTTACTTTCAGTTCACACAACTAAGGAATAGTTTGTTTAAGGAAAAGAAAAATACTCTGATCTTTCTCTTTGAATCTTAACATTATGAGTTCTTTATTATCTAACTTCACTGTTTTTTCCCTTACATTGTAGATCTTTATTTTTTCTGTTCAGTATTGATTTAAATAACATCCCATTGTTAAATAATTGTTTTATCCTATAATACACAGAAAATATTTTCAAAAATAACTAAGAATAATCATAGCTGGATGAAGTTAACATTTTTAATTTTATTTATAATTTACTTAGAGTATATTTGCTGAGGATATAGTCACACTTTATGTTCACTTGAGTGTTTTTCAGTGTGTGGTTATTATACCACTCATTAGGTACACTTGAATTAATTTTCAGATCTTAGAAGTTATCTGTTTTCTTTTGATTTAATTTTGTTTTTGAACACGTGAAATACATACATGCTTTGAACACTGAAAGTACGTACTGTGTTGTGTTCTGGAACCTCCTTCCATCTTGGTCCCTCTTCTGTCATCTTATTCTCGTTTACCTTCTTTTCTACTTCTTATTTTCTACAGACACCCCAAATCAGCTATAGAGATCTCTGCTATCCCTTTTTTTTTTTTTTAAAGCAATTGTATAATTATTCACAGTGTGGAAGTGCTGCAGTTTGTGGATGCAGCCCCTGCTGCTGAGCCCTGGGTCAGCCTTTTGCTGTTGAGAGTAATAGCTCAGTGACTAGAGTAATAGCACAGCAACTAGAGTAATAGCACAGCGACTGGAGTAATAGCACAGCGACTAGAGTAACAGCTCAGCGACTAGAGTAACAGCTCAGCGACTAGAGTAACAGCTCAGCGACTGGAGTAACACCTCAGCGACTGGAGTAACAGCTCAGCGACTGGAGTAACAGCTCAGCGACTGGAGTAACACCTCAGCGACTGGAGTAACAGCTCAGCGACTGGAGTAACAGCTCAGCGACTGGAGTAACAGCTCAGCGACCGGAGTAACAGCACAGCGACCGGAGTAACAGCTCAGTGACCGGAGTAACAGCTCAGCGACCGGAGTAACAACTCAGCGACTGGAATAAAGCTCAGCGAGTAGAGTAACAGCACGGTGACCAGAGTAACAGCTTAGCGACTGGAGTAATAGCTCAGCGACCGGAGTAACAGCTCAGCGAGTAGAGTAACAGCTCAGCAAGTAGAGTAACAGCTCAGCGAGTAGAGGAACAGCTCAGTGACTGGAGTAACAGCTCAGCGACCAGAGTAACAGCTCAGCGCCCGGAGTAAAAGCTCAGCAAGTGGAGTAACAGCACAGCAACTGGAGTAACAGCTCAGTGACTGGAGTAACAGCCCAACGACTACAGTAACAGCTCAGCAACAAGAGTAACAGCGCAGCAACTGGAGTAACAGCGCAGCAAGTAGAGTAACAGCACTGTGACTAGAGTAACACAACAGTAACTAAAGTAACAGCTCAGTGACTAAATAGCTCAGTGTCTAGAGTAATAGCACTGTGACTAAATAGCTCAGTGACGAGTAATAACTCAGTGACTGGAGTAACATCTCAGCAAGTGGAGTAACAGCACAGCGACTAGAGTAACAGCTCAGCGACTGGAGTAACAGCTCAGCGAGTAGAGTAACAGCACAGCGACTGGAGTAACAGCCCAAAGACTATAGTAACAGCTCAGCGACAAGAGTAACAGCGCAGCAACTGGAGTAACAGTGCAGTGAGTAGAGTAACAGCACTGTGACTAGAGTAACACAACAGTGACTAAAGTAACAGCTCAGTGACTAAATAGCTCAGTGTCTAGACTAATAGCACTGTGACTAAATAGCTCAGTGACTAGAGTAACAGCACAGTGACTAGAGTAATAGCACTGCAACTAAATAGCTCAGTGACTAGAGTAATAGCACTGTGACTAGAGTAACAGCACAGTGACTAGAGTAATAGCACTGTGACTAAATAGCTCAGTGACTAGAGTAATAGCACTGTGACTAAATAGCTCAGTGACTAGAGTAATAGCTCAGTGACTAGAGTAACAGCACAGTGACTAGAGTAATAGCACTGCGACTAAATAGCTCAGTGACTAGAGTAATAGCACTGTGACTAGAGTAACAGCACAGTGACTAGAGTAATAGCACTGTGAATAAATAGCTCAGTGACTAGAGTAATAGCTCAGTGACTAGAATAACAGCACAGTGACTAGAGTAATAGCACTGTGACTAAATAGCTCAGTGACCAGAGTAATAGCACAGTGACTAGAGTAATAGCTCAGTGACTGGAATAATAGCTCAGTGACCAGAGGAGCAAAAGCAAAGCAACCAGAGGAGTAGTAGCGCAGCGACTAATGGCACAGCAGCTAGCCCTGGTCATGCCATGTTGTGTGTTGCCAGTGCAGCTTTGCAGTGGATCCCTAAGTGTGAGAGCAAAGGTAAATGCATCTTAATCGTGCTGGATATCATCACGTCATTCCTTTCAGCAATGTATGTAAGTGTCTATTTTATCACAGTTTTGCCAATAGAGTATATTGACAAACATTTGAATTTTTTCCAGAGATAACAGGTGAGAAGGAGTCTCTCAGTGTCACTCTGAAGTGTGTTTCTTCTGTTATGGGTGACATGGAGCATGTGTTCCTAGTGAATGCTCATTGGCATTGACTTTTCAGTAAACCATGTGGTGGCCATTCTTGCTCTTTTCGCTTTCCTCCTCCTTCCTTTAGCAGGTTGGTCCTAGAGAATTTGGGTCTGGGACAGAGTCTGAACTCACATTGCAGAGCTCTTGTAGGTCCAGTCGTGTCCTGAAACCTCAAATTTTTGTGACTGAATTACCTTCACATCCAGTATTTTTTGTCCTGGCTCATATCTAACTTCTGAGCATCAAGATTTTAGAACTGGGAAAGATTTTAATGGTCATTCAGTCATAACCTCTTATTTTTATAGACAGGGAAACAGTCTATCCTTAACTTAAAAGATTTATAGACTGAATTGTGTAGGCAATCATTCATAGACCATGCTTCCCTGATGACTAAGTCTCTACTTGGAAAGTACAATGGTGGGTCCTTGGTTCATGCGTTTCAGGGTCTGGGACACGTGATGGCCTTCAGCCTGGGGCTCTTCGAAGCCTTGCAGGTATCCTCTGAACTGGACCAAACTTGAAAATAAACGATAATATCATTTTTCTTAGGCCTAAATAGGCATGAAGGTTTCTGGCGAGATGAGTAAGATCACATGGCTTATGTGCGTACGCTTCTTGTATTTCACAGTTTTATATACATAACCTTTAGTTTTCTAATTCATAATCATTGGCATTTACTTGTAGCATAGTGGGCCCTCATGGAGTATTTGTTTAAAGCTGGCCTGTGCATGTAATTTTCCTTTGTTCTTAGGAGCTCATGTGCCACACAGTTGGGCCTTTTGGAAAGCGTGTACCGGAAGTTTAGCAGGGATGACCTGCTTCCCAGCGCCACCCGCCAGGCGGTCGTGGACCGGGCCCTCCTCACTCTGCTGCGGCACTGCGGCCTGGGTGCCCTGAGGGACTTCTTCAGCAGAACTGTGGTGGACGCTATCGATGTGTTGAAGTCCAGGTTTACAAAGGTATCGTAGTCTGTTATTAAGTTAAATGTTAGTAAGAGACAACAGCCCTCCTTGGTCGGTGTCACTGGAATCTGGCATGTATTCAGCCATGGTGTCTGCAACTCAAGAAGCGTCCCCGCCGTGCTCTGATCTCAGCCTTTGGGCACATGGCGTCTGGGTTAGTTTCTGTAGGCGTCTGTAACAAATGACTGGGAGTGTGGCTTAGACCTGTAGGGGTTTCTGTCTCATGGTTCTGAGATCAGAAGTCAGAAATCTGCTTCCTGCGGCTGTACTTGCTCCAGAGGCTCCAAGAGGAACATGTTCCTCTCCAACAGCCTCTGAGCCCAGCATCCCTCAGCTCATGGCCATGGTGCTCCTCCCTCCGAGTCTTGCTCACTTGACCCCCTCCTCCTCCTCTTCCTCTTCTTCTTTTTAAAAAAAAACTCGCTATTTTTCTTTTTTTAAATTGATGTATAGTTGATTTACAATGTTGTGTTTATTTCAGGTATACAGCAAAGTGTTTGTTATATTAAGTTGGTGCAAACATAATTGCAGTTTCAGGCTGTGAATTTTAAAATATTATAACTACGCTCAAACACATCTTTATTAATCAAAGTAGGAACCATTACAGTCAGCACATTTTTGCCAATGAGAAATAAGTTTGTTTATTCTTGTAGCATAAAAATCTGTACTTTGGGACTCAGTGAATCTTGGGAAGCATTTTCTGTCTCCTCCTGGTTGTGGAAGCATTTTCCTTGCAAAAAGTTGTTGAGATGCTCAATGAAGTGGTAGTCAGTCAGCGAGAGGTCAGGTGAACCTGACAGATGAGGCAAAACTTCATAGCCTAAATCATTCACCTTTTGAAGCATTGGTTGTGTGATGTGGCATCAGGCATTGTTGTGGAGAAGAACTGAGCCCTTTCTGTTGACCAGTGCCGGCTGCAGGCATTGCAGTCTTCCGTGCGTCTCATCGATTTGCTGAGCATACTCATCAGATGTAATGGCTTTGCTGGGATTCAGAAAGCTGTAGTGGATCAGACGGGCAGCAGGCCACCAAACAATGACTGTGACCTTTTTTTGGTGCAAGTTTGGCTTTGAGAAGTGCTTTGGAGCTTCTTCTCTGTCCATCCACTGAGCTGGTCATTGCCAGTTGTCGTATGCAGTCCACTTTTTGTTGCATGTCACAGTCTGATCAAGAAATTGTTCACTGTTGTTACATAGAATTAGAGATGACTCTTCAGAACAACCAAGCTTTTTTCACATTTCAGGTTTGCTCCACATACTGAACAACCATAGAATGGTCGACAATGAGTTCTTTGACAACTTCTCGTGTAGTTGTAAGAGGATCAGTGTTAGTGATGGCTCTCAGTTGGCTGTTGTCAACATCCTATGTCTGGGCACTTCACTCCTAATCTGCAAGGCTCTCATCTCCTTTGCAAAATTCCTTGAACCACCACTGCACTGTACATTCGTTAGCAGTTTCTGGGCCAAATGCATTGTTGATGTTATGAGTTGTCTCCTCTGCTTTATGACTCATTTTGAACTTGAGTAAGAAAAATCGCTCAAATTTGCTTTCTGTCTAGCATCATTTCCATAGTCTAAAATAAATATAAATTACATAGCTATAAGTCATTAGCAAAAATCTTGAAGTGAGAAATATGCATTAAAATGATGTAATGATATATAACATAACCAAATTAAGAATGTATTCCAATATCAAATGGCAGAGTTCAACAGTGCAAAACCCCAATTATTTTTGCACCAACCTAATACATATACGTGTGTCTATTCTTTATTTGATGCTTTCCCATTAGAGGTTATTACAAGATACTGAGTAGCTTGCTATACAATGGGTCTCTGTTTATCTGTTTTATGTATAGTTGCGTGTATGTTAATTCCAAACTCCTAATTTATCTCCTTCCCCTCCTCCCCCTTTAGTAACCAGAAGTCTGTTCTCTATGTTTTTGAATCTATTTCTGCTTTGTAAGTTAATTGTCTCAAGTTTAGATTCCACTTATAAGTGATACCATATGATATCTGTCTTTGTGTGACTTACTTCCCTTAGTATGATAATATATAGGTCCATCCATGTTGCTGCAAATGGCATTATTTCATTCTTTTTTATGGCTAAGTAATATTCCATTGTAAGGTGTGTGTACCACTGCTTCATCCATTCCTCTGTCAGTGAACACTTGGGTTGCTTCTGGCCTCGTCAGTTCTGTGTAGTGTCTCTCTCTGCCTCTCTCCTGTGAACAGGAGTGCATGTAGGACCCTGTTGGATAATCTCAGAATGCTGTGTTTCATTTCATCTGTCTCACCCCTTCTCTCACGCACAGTGACAGACCCAGGTTCCAGGCATTGGAGTGTGGGTGTCTTTTCAGGTCTTTAACTCAGCCTCACGCAGTCCACCTGTGCCAAGTGTTTCTACTTGCAAAATACATTTTATCTCATTCCAGGTCTAAACCCACTACAACATCAACTTCTGTGTCCAAAAGCTCACCTAAAGATTGTTAGCGCCAAGTCCCAGACCTCATCATCTAAATTGATGTGGGTGGGGTTCTCAGAATGGTGCATTCTGAGGCCACACCCTCTCTGTTTGTGGGCCTGTGAAGCTAGAAAACACATTATTTGCTTCCAAAATACAGTGGTGGGACAGGCATAGGACGATCATTATAGACATTCCTGTTCCAAACGAGAAAATGGAAGGAAGGAGTTTGTTTCCCAAAGCAGTTTGAAAATTCAGCCAGACAAATTCATTAGGTTTTAAGAGCTGAGAATAGGGCTCTGTGGCCTGGTGTTCTGTACTCTGGGCCAAAGACTCCGTCTTTGGCATCATCTCCTTTATCCTTGAAGGTTAGTATTTGTTTTCAGCTGAGCAGTGTTATCTGTTTCTTGCCTGTAGCATTTGGGGAATATAGCATCCTTTTTTTCATTTCATCTTGTCTCCTTCCCTTTTAGTTCAAACTGGTGTGAGCTTCTCAGAAACCTTCTGTCCATCTCCTGCCATCTTGGAGATCCCTGCCATGGCCCTCCCTGGTCCTGGGTCTTGCGGAGGTGGGGGCGGGTACAGGCTGAGGGCAGCAGTGAGCACAGGCTTCTTCTCCTGGCTGCACCCGTGGTCTTCTCCAGTCGACGTCCCTCACCGTGGATCTCCTCATGACAGCGTCTTCTACAAGCTGGATGGGCTGAGAATTTCCCACATCGTCAAGTTCTGGTTCTTTTTGCTTAACAGTTCTGTCTAATTTCTCACACTTACATTTTATTATGAGCAGCAAAGAAGAAGCCAGGCTTATCTCCAACAGATGTACTTAGAAATCCTTTCAGCTCCATATTCAAGGGCACAGCCTACATTTTCTGCTTTCTGCACAACCTTTGAACACTCTTCAGCTGTTTTCTCCCACCATATAGCGCGGATCCTCTTTCCTCCAGTTTCTAAAAACTGTTACCTACTTCATTCTGAGACCTCACCACCAATTACTTTAACATCTGTATTTCTACCAAAAATAGGTTTGTGACCATGGCCAGTCCCTGAGACCACATTCATTGCTTTTGCTGCCACTGACTTGCCCTCCACTTCCTTCTGAGTGCTCACCATCAATGCCTTCAATGTTGACATTTCTAGCAACAGTCTCTCCAAGGCAATATAGACATTTTCTGTCATGCATGGCGCAAGTTTTTTTCACCGCTCTTCCCTGTTCAATTCCAAAGCCACTTACATATTTTTTTCATTTTGAAGTAGCCCTCCTCCTCTTGGTACCCAAATATGTATTAGTTTCCTTAATCTGCTGTAATAAATTACTATAAGCTCAGTGGCCAAGAACAACAGAAATCTATGCTCTCACACCCTTAGAGGCCAGAAGTCCAAAATGAGTTTCACTGAGCTGAAGTCGGTATTTGCTGCCACATATCAGTACTTAGGTTCATGTTTTAGCCCCTGGGCTGTTTCTTACTGAAGTGGTTTAACATCTTTGTTAAAATTATTTTCAATTTAAAGGGCATTGAGTATTGGCAGACAGAGATTCACTCAGTCCTGTCCTACACTTTGTGACCCCACAGATTGTATAGCCTGCCAGGCTCCTCTGTCCATGGAATTCTCTAGGCAAGAATACTGGAGTGGGTTGCCATTCTCTTCTGCAGGGAATATTTCTGACCCAGGGATTGAACCTGGGTCTCCTGCATCACAGGCAGATTCTTTACTGTCTGGGCCACCAGGAAGCATTCAGTATTAAAATTGATTTATTCAATAAAATATTTTCCATGTTTGATAGGGCCAAAGATAATCATTTGTTATATTTTTTAGCTGAATGAATCTGTCTTTGACACTCAAATCACCAAGAAGATGGGATATTACAAGATGCTAGAGGTGATGTACTCTCGTCTTCCAAAAGATGATGTCCACTCCAAGGAATCTAAAATTAACCAGGTGTTCCACGGCTCGAGTGTCACAGAAGGAAATGAGCTTACAAAGACATTGATTAAGTAAGGTTTGCCTTAACTTTAGATTGTAGTTACTTTTTTTTGATGTGTGTGTTTTTACGTATGTGTACAATATGAGTACATGGTTAAACACTGAATTTTAGTAGTTTTCCTGTGTACAGACTAGGTGGTGGTGGTGGTGGTGCCTCTGTCCATGGGATTCTCCAGCAAGAATACTGGAATGGGTTGCTATTTCCTTCTCCAGGGGATCTTCCCAACCCAGGGATCTAACTTAGGTCTCCTGCATAGCATGGCAGGCAGATTCTTTTCCACTGAGCCGCCAGGGAAGCCCCTACAGAGTGCTTGGATGAAGTTAATTCAGCGTGTTACTGGGCAGCATGTTTTACCCAATACACATCATCTATAAAGAGTACAGCTTTTTCTCTTACTGTTTTTCTACCATTTCTTCTCCCTCAACAGCTCAGTGTTTTCACTGTATAATTTACAGTAAGACGGGATTGAGTGTATTTTATTTTCTCTCATTTGAAACTGAAGGAGTTGTCAGCATTTCTAAGCAGTGGTTCTGTCAAGCATGGAATAGTCAGACATGTTGTCTCTGAAGCTGGCTTTCTGTGCAGCTCCTGTCTTAGTGCTGAACACAGATGTGTAGGGTCTTGCTCTGCAGAGTCCCCTCCACTCCCAGGACCTCTCCTCATGTGTGCGCCTTGGGTCTGACGTCACCCCCAGGCGTTCGCATCAATGAAGGTCTTGAGGGCCATGTTTTTCCTTCTGAATCCAACCTCTGAGCACACCCCCCAGCACTGGCGAGTTCATGTTGTTGGTCACCTGGAACCAGTGGCCGGGAAACATTGGGCCTGCTGGGTGGAGCTTCACAGGCCTCCTGGTGACAAGTCTCGCAGCCCTGTGGTCACAGTGACCATCCATGTATTCCTGGAACCTGATCGTTTGCTCCTCTGCCTGCAGCCCTGCAGAGGGACCCGATCCGGTAGCTGGAGGGGGGTTACCATAGCTGGGGATTTCCTATAACTGGAGGGGGTGTGGCAGGGCAGGCGGTGTGGTCCCCTGGCTGGGGCGTATATACTTCTCCCATCAAGGGCTGGCTAGTGATCCCTTCTGACTCTGAAGGTTGTGCGGAGCAGCCGGGAGCAGTGTAGATGGAGGGGCAGCTGTATCCTGATGACAGTGTGCTCACAGGGGGCTGGCCGCTTTGGGCAGGGCAAAGACTGGGCTCCTGGGTGTGCTCAATACCCCTGTCACCACTGCCACCCGCCCTCCACACCCTCGCACAGACCTTGGACTCAGTCATTCAGACCCAGCCTCTTGGAGCCCCTCCTGCTCCTCGGGCTGGACCCCCCACCTGGCTTCCTGTGCAATGCAGCCTGGCCGTGGGCGCGGGTATGCGGGGCAGGTCCCACACTGTGGCCTGGAGCCGATCTCCCCTGGAGGGACTGACCCCCACCCGGCCGCCCGCAGGCTGTGCCACGATGCCTTCTCGGAGAACATGGCTGGGGAGGCCCAGCTGCTGGAGCGCCGGCGGCTGTACCACTGTGCCGCCTACACCTGTGCCATTGCCCTCGTCCGCTGCGTCTTCACGGAGCTTAGGTTTTATCAGGGCTTCCTGTTCAGCGAGAAACCAGAGAAGGTAGGCCCCTCTTGACCGCTGGCTGTGCTGTCTGGGTCCCGCAGGGTTGGGTGGGGGTGCTGCTGGGTCCCGTGGGACAGGGCAGGGTGGGGTGGGTGGTCTCCCGGAGTCCGGTACGGATGTGGACGGCAGTGCCCTAGTGCCATCAGCACCAGGCCTCTCCGCCTCTGAGGCATCGTCATAGGACTCTTTGCATTTACAGAACTTGCTCATTTTTGAAAATCTGATAGACCTGAAGCGCTGCTACACGTTTCCCATAGAAGTGGAGGTAAGTGAGGCTGGTCGTGGTGTTTCCAAGGTAAAAACACTTACCGAGGCGTATAGGGAGAAACGTACGTGGTGCTGAACCCTAAATGCCCCCTGCTCAAGTCCGCTGTGAACTGTAAACACAGGCGGTTTCTTACAGTTCGATCTCAGGTATAATCTCAGGCAGCTGTAGAAGGTTGACCATGACTCACGTTTTCCCTTAACTTGTAAAGGAGAGAAAATTCCAGTAAAAGGAGCTGTTAGCACACATCCCCCAAGTGGTCTGCTGAGTAAGTTCCAATGGTCAGTGGGTTGAGATCCACACCGTGCAAGGTTGGGCCCTGGTGGAGGCTCACCCAGTCCTGGGCGCTGGGAGCAGGAGTAGGGTGATGGAGAGGACGCTGTGGCCAAGAGCCACGCTTGCCTCTGCCGAGCTCAGCGGATGCTGGGGGTGCTGCAGCCTTTCACAGCCGAGGGCGGTGGATGGGCAGAGCAAGTGCGAGGGGAGGCTGCCATTCTGTCCCGCACAACCGACCTCCACCCCGTCCTCGTGTGGCTTGGTGGCTCACAAGTTCAGGTAAGTGGTTGCTCCCTGCCCTTGTGCCCTGTGCCCTTTTGGAATAAAGCTAGGACTGTTTTCTAGGCCTGTGTTCAAAGAACTAAGACATCACATAATCACACTAGTCTTTGGGGCACTCAGACACTCTGTGAGTGTCTGTTGCAGCTGTGCAGCCGAGGGCCCGAGGCTCCTGACCAGGCCTGAGGCTGGAGGAGCACCACCCACTGAGTCCCAGAGCCGAAGGAGCACCAGCTCCCAGGCTCTCGGGGTCTGTCTCTGTGGGTGTTTTAGTTAGTTTTGCTTAAAATGAGTAACAGTGATTTTTGTCAGATTGCTGCAAAAATAGAAACTATGTGACCCGAAGTCTAAAAAGTTTAAAATTGTCTGTTTTTGCCTAATAGGTTCCTATGGAAAGAAAGAAAAAGTACATTGAAATTAGGAGAGAAGCCAGGGAGGCAGCAAATGAAGATTCAGGTAGGACATTTCCAAAATGATGAGGAAGATTCCAGTATATAGATAGTATTTTAAATACCCCCACCTTGAATTGGATTTGGAAATTTTTATTTTCAAGGGGTAAATAGAATTGTACTTTGAAAGAAATGCAGTTAGTTAAAACAGCACGAAAGCATCTCAAGGTAGCCAGAGGAGTTCAGATCTGGTTCCCTTTCTTAACACATGCAAGATTGGTGTGCTCTCTGCTCTTGGATTCTGTTTGTGTGTTACTTAGACTCATCTCCCTGCATTTGCTGCAGTGTCCCCGAAGGCGGGGTGGTCTTGGCCCCCAAGGTCAGCATGGCCCGTGATGCTCTGTATAATGCCACCCTCTGAAGAGAGCTCTCCTAGCCTCTCTATTTACTACTTATTTGCCTGCATTAAGTCTTAGTTGTGACGCTCAGGCTTAGTTGCTCTGTGGCATGTGGAATCTTAGTTCCCTAACCAGGAATTGAACACGTTTCCCCTGCTTTGGAACACAGACTTATAAACACTGGACCGCCAGGGAAGTCCCTGGCCTCCCTATTTAGAATAAACCCTCTGTCCTTCCCCGTGCTCCTGGTTTCAATTTTTGACTTAATTTTTCTTCATGGCTTTTTTTCCCCCCCTCTGATTCAAGGATAAAATTTGGACCAGTTTTCTAAATTCCTTACATATTTTGGATTAGTTATTTATCAGTAATACCTCTAGCCACATTTATGTTAGGCTTTATGGGCAGAATGTGCATCATCAAAATTTTAAATGCAAGAAGTTCTGTTAGCATCATGTCCAAAAACTGGATCTAGTTTAACTTCGTGTCTTTGTTTTTGCTGAAGAGTAACTGCTCGGGGATTCCAGAGCACCTGGATGGTGGGTGAGGAGTACGGATTTAATGATAGTATCCTAAATGCAGGTGTCACTTGAGCTTCGAGACACACGTGTCTTACTGACTTTAGTGACAGTAGCTCATCCTCTTTTTCCTTCAGGTGGCCCCCAATACATGTCTTCACTGTCATATCTGGCAGACAGCAGCCTGAGTGAGGAGATGAGTCAGTTCGATTTTTCAACTGGAGTCCAGAGCTATTCGTATGGGTCCCAAGACCCTCAGTCCAGCGCTGGTCATTTCCGGAGACGGGTGATTAAAGAGTGTTGTTGGTGTTGGGAAGGAAGGGGCGCCTCAGGATAGTGGGGCCCCAGCCTCTGGTCCCGGCGCAGGACACGGCACAGTCTGTGCTGGGACACACCCAGATCAGTTGTTCCACCCCGTGTGTGTGACACCTCAGTTCAGCATCCCATGTGTAAAATGATTATCCCTGGTCTTTTTTTCTTAAAAAGGATCAGGAATTTTTTAAATTCTATTATTGATTAAAATTTTGAGGCAGATTAAGTTCACAGAAGTCCTCAAGTACTTTTCAAAATACTGACAACACAATAAGAAAACACGTACCCTGTGATTATGCTTCAGTTGCTCTACTTTCTACATAAAGTGGCAGCTGAGAATTGTGGGGACTGTTGCTCTCAAGACGTGGAGTGTTCTGGGGCCACCAGAACACATCTGAAGAGATGTGTGTGTAGAGAGCAGCGGGTCTTCAGTAATACCCTGACTTTGGTGTGACCCCAGAAGAGAGCCGGGCAGACGGGGGCGGGGGACACTTCCTGAGAACATAAGGAAGATGTGAGGTCCTGAGTGTGTGCATTGTGTGGCGGAGCAAGCAGTCAGGAGCTCAACCCCTGCCACGGCCTCTCTCTCCCCAGGAGCGTCAGGACCCTGAGGGCCCAGGTGACGTGCTGGACCTGGACGTGGACGAGCTCAGCCAGCATGAGTGCATGGCCCCCCTGGTGGCCCTGGTCCAGCACATGCAAAGACTTGAGGCTGCACTGCCCGGAGAGGAGGTCTGTCTGCTCTTTCTGGTCTCACTCATCATGGCTGACTATGACTGACCATGTCCATTGAATGAACATTTGACGTCAAAGACTAAAAATTCCGTCTCCTAATACTCGTGATGTCTTGTGACTCATGTCCTGCTTTGTCATTGCTGTGTCATAATGCCACTTTCTCCCTAAGTAATATTGAGTGTGTTATTTCAGGGTTCAGTGCCAAGAAATCTTCCTCCTTGGATGAAATTTCTTCATGGCAAACTGGGGAATCCATCAGTGTCATTAAATATCCGTCTTTTCTTAGCCAAGCTGGTTGTTAATACAGAAGAAGTAAGTTATTTATTTCTTTAAAAATTCTTTTCAATTATATGCATCTCCTTAGAGAAGGAAATGGCAGCCCACTCCAGTATTCCTGCCTAGGAAATCCCATGGACAGAGGAGCCTGGTGGGCTACAGCCCATGGAGCCTCAAAGAGTCGTACTTAGCGGCTAAGCACAAAAGCACATATGAATCTACTTTAAAAAAACCCACAGTAAAGGAAGACGTTAAGGGTCACAGCATGGCTTTATTCTTTGAATAAATTCACCAGCCTGAATTATTCAGCATCATCTTTCTTTCATTTTCTTGTAAAACACGTAAATTAACTTCTGCCAAGTTAGAAGTGGCCTTTGTTATGAAGTGTGTGTGTGAGCAGGTTTCTTACAGCTGCCAGCCTTCTTGGTTTAGAGGAACAGAGAACGTGGTGAGATTCCTGGTAACTGTTTGAAGAATAGCCGACATGTTTGCATCGTAGCTCTGATTATCTGTCGGTCATGCGTGGCCCCATCAGGAGGGGCACTCGGACAGGTGTACGAGTGATCCTAGGCTGACCTGGGAGGGGCGGGGGGTCACATGCAGCTCGGGAGGAATGAGTGCCAGGAGGGGGCCTCCCGGGCAGCCACTGGCAAGGCCTCCAGGCCATCAAGTGATGGGCCCTTCCTCAGTCATACTTGACTTACGCTCTTGTGGCTCACACAGCAGAAATGACCCTTTTGGTTCTGGAGCTGGAAGCTTGAGGCTGGGGTGTCAGCCGGTTGGCCCCGATGGTGCGTGACCAGCTGCTGTGTGCCTTGGCCATTTCTTGGCCTGTGGACAGTGTTCTCTTGGCACCTGTCTCATGTGCAAAAATTTCCCTTTTAATCCTTTTATTAAATAAAGACACTGTCACTAGTTAAGTCGCCTACTGATGACTGTTAACCTAATAATCTTCCAAGACCCTGTTTCTGAATCAGGTCACATTTACAGGTCCTGCGAGTTGGACCTCAGTGTCCTCTCAGGGCTCACAGTTCAGCCATAGTACTTGGGATCGTGTGACTTCCAGCTCATGTTCCTGTGGTGCTGAATTGATGGCTGGAGGAAAGGAGCTGTCGTCTAGTTTTTAGTTCAGCAAGGGGGTTGCTGAGCTGTGCACACGTCCTGAGCTCAGGAACCTTCGGGGTTCATTGTCTTAATGGAACAAAAACATGGAACTTGTATTTACAATTTTTTTTGAAGTTTGAGTCTTTATTCTTTTTTCTAGTTTAATAATACAATAAAGAAGTTTATATTTAAAATTTATAAACTAGTAGACATACATGAAGAATGTAAACATTGTTTACCTCTGGGGTACTTGATCAAAAAGATTTGAGACCACACAGATTTAACTGTGAGCATAGATTTGAAATCCCTGAGAACACATTTGGAGAAAGAAGAGGGTGGTAGAGGGGAGGGAGGCCAAGAGTATGGGTTATACTTGATCCGCATTACTAAAGTGAATTCAGTGGAATTTAGTGCATGGAGATGCTCTGGGTTTCAGAGACCTTGGATGTGTGAAAAAAATTCTCCACATGCACCTCACTTCTATGTCCTCCTTTTCCACTTCCTCTTGCTTCTGTATCCAGTAAGAGTAGGGTCCTACAGCTGTATGCTGTACGGAGGGTGGGATTGGTATAGAACGTTGTTACTATTCCGAGCATAGCTGGAGCAGACTCTGCAAAGAGCAGTTCAGTTTGAATCCATCTCCATTGCGCTGTGGTCTCAGGCCCACAAGGAAGACTTCAGCTGAGAATCTAATTGAATCAAGCAGCACAGTTGTTGGCATTCACATCTGTTTTGAATTTAGGTAGGGTTGTGATACAGAATGATGTTCCTGAAATCCCATCTTGGTTACTCAGCAGTCTGACATCTAACCTTTGAACTCTTGCCTAGGTCTTCCGTCCTCACGCGAGGCACTGGCTGGGCCCCTTGCTGCAGCTGGTGGTCTCTGAGAACAACGGCGGGGATGGGATCCACTACCTAGTGGTTGAGATCGTGGCCACGGTCCTTTCGTGGACGGGGATAGCCACCCCTGTGGTAAGAGCAGCTGCGCCTCTGGTGCCCTCTCCCTGCGCAGCACCCAGGACCCAGCCCCCGAATGTCCTCAGCATCTGCAGCCCGGATCCTGCCCATCTGTGCTGCTGCAGACGGCCTCATTCTACTCCTTCACTTCTGTCTGCTTTACTTTTGATAATACCTCTGGCTTTGCTTTCATTTTTAAGATGTTGGATGTTTGTCCTGTTTTCTTACTGCTTTAGCTTGCTAGGAGCATGGACCCTAATAATTGGTTTATTAAAAGTACATGTGAAATATCCAGCCAGGCTCCTCTGTCCATAGGTTTTCTGTAGGCAAGAGTACTAGCTTGGGTAGCATTCCTTTCTCCAGGGGATCTTCCTGACCCAGGGATCAAACCCAGGTCTTGTAGTATTGCAGGCAGATTCTTTACCATCTGAGCCACCAGGGAAGAATATTTTATTAGAAGTCCATGTCAAATAGATGTTGGCAGACCCTGAGCGTGAGGCTGAGGTCATGGTCTCCAGCATCCATCCTGTCAGCCTCCCTGCCCCTGGTGGCCTGGTGTGACACGGTGGCCTCTGGTGTGATGGTGACCCTCAGTGCCTGCACAGCCCCAGTGCAGGCCGTGGCGTCCCCCAGCTCCCTGGCTCCACATGCTGGAGCATTGCCATTGGCCCCAGCGGCGTGCGGAGTTCTCCTGGAAGGGTGGCCTGGCACATGCTTACTGAGCAGACTATGGAGCTGGCACACGTGTTTGTGTTGGAATGTGGCTATCCCATTTCACAGCAAGCCAACTTTAACTGAGGATCCTCTGCAAGAGGTTGACTCCCGTCTCAGGCATTCAGCAACAGCCAGGTTGAAAGTCAAAGTGAACTTTCACCACTCGTTGCAATAGTCTGAGCAAGAGGCTGAAAGCAGAGGGAGGGTATCCCCCGCCCCGTTTCTTGTACCCCATGGAACAGCATCCTGTCAGTGAATCAGGTGACCAGCACAGATCTGAGGTCACCTCACCATGGAGGGGGCCCTAGTGGGAAGGCACCAGCAGTTGGTGGGACCCTGGGCTTGAAAGGAGGTGGGAGCAGGGCTGGGTGCCCAGTCAGAACAGGGAAGATGTCTTCAGGGACCCCATAGGGAGGTCTCAGCAGAGGCCCCCAGGGGCTGCAGGACCCTGTACAGACCTGCAGGAGCACAGCCACCCTGGTGTCAGGGCTGCCCTTGGGGGTTCTAGGGGAGGCCCTCCAGGGGAGACCTTTGTGTTACAGTCACATGTCACCTGAGCAATCATGGGAGCCAGACTCCTCAGTACAATGCCAGCTTTCTTTTATAAACAGACTTTTGGGTTAAGAAATGCTTTCCCAGAAGGTGAATGCTATATATTTACATGAAATTTCTCTGCATTTTTCAGGGGGTCCCTAAAGATGAAGTGTTAGCAAATCGATTGCTCCATTTCCTAATGAAACATGTTTTTCATCAAAAAAGAGCTGTGTTTCGACATAACCTTGAAATCATAAAGACCCTTGTTGAGTGCTGGAAGGATTGTCTGTCCATCCCTTACAGGTATGAGTTTTCTGGGTTTGGCGGTGTCCTTTAACTCGTCACACATTGTGCAGGGTCAAATGCCAGGAGACGTGATGGCTTCAGGGCTTCCCTGGTGGCTCAGACGGTAGGCAGTCTGCCTGCAGTGCGTGAGACTGGGTTCAGTCCCTGGGTCAAGAAGACTTCCTCGAGAAGGGAGTGGTTACCCACTCTAGTCTTCTAACTTGGAGAACCCCACGGACAGAGGAGCTTGGTGGGCTAGTTTGTGGGGTTGCAGAGTGAGGCACGACTGAGCAAGTAACGCACTAATGGACTTGAAGTGCTGGAAGGGAAGATGGTTCCTGGAGTGGGATCTGCTGGTAGGGTGTGATGTCACTCAAGTTCAGCCCCCAACATTTGTCACTAGAAGCATCTCTGGATGGCACCGCCCTCAAGTAGCCCTCCATCTCTTTGGGCATGTGGCATGTGCTCTGCCCTTCTCTGCCTGCAGGGCTGATTTCTGTCAGGATAGCCTCGGGCAAACCAGAATTTCCCAAAGGTTCATCATCAACCATGGGCTTCCCTGGTGGTTCAGATGGTAAAGCATCTGCCTGCAATGCAGGAGACCTGGGTTCAATCCCTGGGTCGGGAAGATCCCCTGGAGAAGGAAATGGCAACCCACTCCAGTATTCTTGCCTAGAAAATTCCATGGGTGGTGGAGCCTGGTGGGCTACAGTCCATGGGCTTGCAAAGAGTCGGACAGGACTGAGCAACTTTCTTTTCTTATCATCAACCAAGGGAGAATTAGGGCAAATAACTAGGTTGTGGGAGATGCAGAGCTCCCCGTGTCCCAGAGGCAGAGTGACCAGATGTGAACAAAGTAATGGGAAGGAAGGGGTTTCTTTCCTTGACAATCAGCTATGGAAGCCCTTACATCTGTCTTCCTGCTCCTTACATCTGACAACTTACACTGTTTCTTCACACTCACATTTCAGGTTAATATTTGACAAGTTTTCCAGTAAAGATCCTAATTCTAAAGACAATTCTGTAGGAATTCAGTTGTTGGGTATTGTAATGGCCAACGGCTTGCCCCCCTACGACCCAAAGTGTGGCGTGGAAAGTGTCCGGTAAGTGTCATGTTTTTTGCTTTGTTTCTTTTTTGGGTAAAGTGTACCTGATTCTGTTTGGAGACTGGAATATGGTTTAATTTTGATAAATTTAAGGACTAGAACCCATATTAGTATTTCCACCTAAGTTAAGTAGTTGGGTTTAGAGATCATTTGGGAGAAGAAATGTGTTAGTGGAGTGAATGAGAAAAGTGAGTTTTTAAAAACCATATGGTTTTTTCCATGCAATTTTGTCAGACACGGCGTTAGCTATTTCTGTTTTCTGAGCTGCCATTTTCAGCATCCGCTCCTGAGAGCAGCCTGAGGCCGGAGACCATTCACCACAGGGTGTGGCCACGAGGGGGCGCTGCAGCTCTGCCGCAGGTGCAGCCTCCGGTTGGGGGAGCGTCCACGTGGCAGAGCCTTAGCAGGACAGCCCGAAACTTCACAGAGAGGTGCTGGATCCCTGCAGAGCCAGTCCCTCGCTCGCTCAGGTTCACCGTCTCTCTGAAAGTGTTCGCTGTCCAGTTGGTCCTCCTGGGTCAGCCTCTGGGGCATCAGGGGCTTCGGCCGCCTGGTGTCATGGACGGACATGCAGCTCAGCACAGCATCAGCAGGAAGTGGTTAACTTTCGGACAGGTGGCTTTCCTGGTCCCCAGTCCTGCTGTCATGAGGCCAGGGTGCACCGCCCCCCACCCCCACCCCAGCCTTGTGTGCCCTCCTGTCCTATAGACAGCTTTAGCGGGGTCGGAGGGCAGGCCACCGCTGACTTCACTGCTGCCAGCGTTTGTGTCTGGAGCCATGTGGGTGGGCGAGGCCTGCCCAGGTGTCCTTCATCTGGGTGGGCTGGTAGGACAGTTGTGATACACTTCTGTCCGAGAGCGGCTTCCCTGGTGGCTCAGCTGGTAAAGAATCTGCCTGCCTTGTGGGCGACCTGGATTCAATCCCTGGGTTGGAAAGATCCTCTGGAGAAGGGAAAGGCTCCCCACTCCACTGTTCTGGCCTAGAGAATTCCATGGACTGTATAGTCCGTGGGGTCGCAAAGAGTCAGACACGACTGAGCGACTTTCACTTTCTGTCAGACAGCAGGATGGGCTGTCCTGTGCTTACTGGCTTTCTGTTTCTTGCAGGTATTTTGAAGCTCTGGTCAGTAACATGTCCTTTGTCAGATATAAAGAGGTGTACGCAGCATCAGCGGAGGTCCTGGGGCTTGTTCTCCGGTATCTCAGCGGGAGAGAGAAGGTGAGTATGTGCACATGGCGCGAACGCCTCTTCTTCCCTGTTCTCGGCCTCGGTACTGTGTCCTCTATACTAGGAGCCAGAGTGGGCAGTTTTTTTAAAGAGATAAGTTTTTTTTTTTTAATGCCTGGAAACTTGGCAAGCATTAAGGTTGTTAACCTGCTTCTTATTGTGAAGTTGGGATGTAAGCGTTGGAGCAGCCTGCATTCCTCTGACCTTGGCCTCAGGGGCCACTTTGGAGAAACTGCCCTGATGGAGCCTTGCTGTGGTTTGGTGGAGGGTAAACGGGGGAGGTCCCCCGCTTCCAGTTTCTAGCATAGTGCAGCTGAAGAGCAGAAGCGGCCTCTGACTTGGGCACCTGGTCTGTGCCCTGCCCCTCCTGCACCTCTAAGCACATAGTCTCTGCACCAACCCGGGTATGGAAATCGCAGGTTATAACTTGCTGCTACTTGGCTGACCCCCCTGGGTTAGTGCAGGGGGCTCCATGCTAGCATTTGCAGAGCCTGTCACCCACGGTGACAGGAAGCAGGGTGCAGACTGTCCAGGACGGTCTGTGCTGGTGCCTGCAGAGCCCGTCACCCATGGGGACCAGCGGGGTGCAGACTCTCTAGAACAGCATGCTGGACCAGTCCTCGGCCATCTGTCACTGCTCCAAGGACACTCCCCCTCCCTCGCTGGGGTGTCATCCCGCCAGCCTCCCCCACAACTTGGAGTGTGGGCCCCCAGCTGGTCACCCAGCCTCATGGCTTGAGAACTCCTCAGGCTCCTGATCCCCAAATTTGTGTCTCCAGTCCCCTGCCTTCCTGCAATGGGACAGGATGAGGAGAGGCGGGAGAAGCCAGGGGATCCTGAGGGCAGAACAGTCTCCCCACAGCTTGTTGGAATCTGGCCTATTTCACCAATTAGGCATTTATTTGGATTTAGAGGAAAATTAAACTGAAAGGAAATAGGAACCACCTCCCTGAGAAAATCAAACTCATAATTTATTTTAGGGATTGCCAGCTATTTTTATAAAATAAAAACATGTTTCAAATGTTTCAGGGTAATGTTGTGGTCACATGATTCTAATGCCTCTACATGGTGGATTTTGGTTCACATAATGTGCTTAGTTATCACCATGGGTGGAGCACACCATAGCAGATCGAAAGGTTAATCTCTCATTACTTAAGTCTCAACTTAATACAAATGACACACCCTTTGGTTTGACATAGCCCTTTTCTGAGTATAGAATGGCTGATTTAGTGTAAGAGGGGGGAGCAGGGTGGGACACAGAAATGGGGATCACTTGTGTTCTGCCCACTGCCCAGCGCGGCTCCAGACCATGGGCTCTCGTCCCAAGCGCCCCTCGTGCTCCTCGTTTCTCCCATGGGGTCAGGGCCCCCTGTTCTATGGGTGAGTGCTCCCTGGGGGTACAGATCTCAGGGAGCAGTCAGGAAAGGCCGGGCCTGGAAAGCAGGCATGGAGAGACGGGCAGGCTGCCTACAGATGGAGCTCCCTGAAATCCTGGTTTGTGTGAGTCTTTGACCAGAGACGTAAACACTGACATCATTAAATGTCATTTGTTTCTCTTAAGATTTTTTTGATGTGGACCGTTTTTAAAGTCTTTTGAATTTGTTGCAATATTGCTTCTGAGGCTTGGGGGTTCTTAACGCCCTGATCAGAGATTAAACCTGCACCCCTGCGTTGGACGGCATCCCAACCACTGGACCACCAGGGAAGTCCCTCAAATGTGCCCTAAACAGTGTTCAGTCCCTGGTCTTTGTTCAGCGACTCAGATGACTCGCAGGCAGTGTTTTGGTGTCAGAAGGAAGTATAATCTTGATCATTCGTTCACCTAATGTGTGGCCGAGGCCTGGGAACCCCACGCCCCCGAGCCTCTGGTGGTGCCCAGTGGTCAGAGCCCCCTTCTTGAGATGGTGCTGCAGGTGGTCACGTCACTCTTCTCAGCTCCTCTGAGTTGCAACTTGTGTGTATTTGAAAGGAAACTTGGTCTTCCAGATGCTAGAGGAGTCCGTGTATGAACTGGTGGTGAAGCAGCTGAAGCAGCACCAGAACACAATGGAGGACAAGTTCATTGTGTGCCTGAACAGAGCCACGAAGAACTTCGCTCCTCTGGCCGACAGGTGGGGGTCGTGCCCGCCTGCCTGCTGGGGGGGTCGTGCCAGGGGTGGGTGGCTGTGTCCATCCGCCTGCCCCTGCCTGTGGAGAGCGTCATGGGACATGGTCACTGCCTGCCTGCCAAGGACAGCCCTGGTGGGGGTCCGTGCCCCTCTGCTCACCAGCCCTGCCCGCTGCCCAGGTTCATGAACAGCGTGCTGTTCCTGCTGCCGAGGTTCCACGGCGTGATGAAGACGCTGTGTCTGGAGGTGGTGCTGTGTCGTGCAGAGGAGACCCCTGACCTATACCTGCAGCTGAAGAGCAAGGGTTTCGTGCAGGTCATGAGACACAGGTGAGTGGCCGCCGCCCGTGTCCTTGGATGCAGCTGTCGGTTCAGCTGTCCCCTCAACTCAAGGGGACGTGTGAGTTGTCCTGACAGGAGTGTTTGTTCGCTTTGACACTGACGCTCGAGAGGCCCCGTCTTGGGTTGTCCAGAGCTGTCCTCAGGTTCAAAACGTGTGGTTTTGAGTTTTGCACCTGTTGTGTCGGCCGAGAGGCCTCCAGTATTTGTTGAATGTGTTTCTTTTCAAAATGGTGCCATGCTGTTGAGGTGGCTGTTAACAGTGCTGCTGATGGCATCCCGTTTTCCTCCCGCCTGCGTGCACACTTGTGCGTGGTGGTCAGTGT
Organism: Antilocapra americana; assembly: GCA_007570785.1. Taxonomy (NCBI): domain Eukaryota; kingdom Metazoa; phylum Chordata; class Mammalia; order Artiodactyla; family Antilocapridae; genus Antilocapra; species Antilocapra americana. Next base: position 17,138,047 of record ML661883.1, on the reverse strand, counting down.
CTTCGTGTCGGTCTCCTCCGGCCAGCCTGGCTCTGCCCGCCGTGTGGGGAGCATTCAGCAGGCGCTCAGCTAAGGAGGGAGTGCGGGTGTACCTCACTGGGCCCTGACTGCGCTTAGCCCGTTCTGCCTGACCAGCCCTGGAAACCAGTTTTTAAAGTCCTTTCTAGTTAGCTTATTTTGTTTGACTTTGTCAGGTGTTTAAAAAATGAGCTTTTTATTTTGAAATAATTTAATTTTTACAGAAAAGTTAGAAGCACACAGAATTCCCACATACCTTTCACCTAGCTTCCCCATCTCATGTCATCACGGTGTCTGTCTAAACCAAGAAGTTAACAGGAGCGCACTTCTGTCTGTTGGAAGCCACCAGTTTCTTCATCCTCTTCCTAGGATCCAGGCAGGATGCTACATTGTTAATTTCCTTTGCATAATCTAGCCCACGATAATTATTTTCAAGAGTTTAATTTTTATATAAATGTGGTGTTAGCTATAATAATAAAATTTGAAATATAGAACAGCACAGAAAAGAAAATGTTGCCTGTCATATCTAACGGTATAGTAATAACAGTTAGTCTGTGTTTTTGAAAATTCCTCTTTTTATAGAGATGACGAGAGACAGAAAGTGTGTTTGGACATAATTTCCAAGATGATGGCACGGCTAAGACCTGCAGAGCTCCGGGAGCTCCTGAGCGCCGTGGTGGAGTTCCTGTCTCACCCGGCAGTGCTGTGCCGTGAGCGGATGTACGCCATCCTCATGTGGGTCCATGACAACTACAGGTGAGCTTCTCCCTAACGCACATGTCCCGTCTCTTGGGGCATCTGAAACGACTGTAATAAACGACAAGACAGTTTAAAATGTGTGGTTAATAACTGAAACAAGTTTGGTATGTTGAAATATATTCTCATCCTAATTCATTTCGTGAACCTGTGGGAAATATTCAGAGCGTGGTATTATTGGCTGAGCTAAAAGTGTTCTTTGTTTTCCTTGTTTTCCCTTACAGTCTGACAAGGTTAAGGAAAGAACTCCTGGGATGTTTCCTCCTTGGGGACTGTGGTCCTGCTCCCTGGCTGGCCACCAGGGCCCGGGTCAGGGTGCAGGCCCCGGGTCAGGGTGCAGGCCCCGCGGGGTGGGTGGAAGCTGGGGAGGAGGCAGGTTTCGTTACTTTCACCCTAGACAGCATTGTTGGGTTGACCCAGAGCAGAGGAAGGAGCAGTAACAGTTTTGCTGTCTTGTGACTTCTCTCAGAGACCCAGAGAGTCAGGCAGATGAAGACTCCCGTGAAGTATTCAAGCTGGCAAAAGATGTGCTGATCCAAGGGCTGACCGACGAGAACCCCGGGCTTCAGTAAGTGCCCGTCCCGGGGCAGCTGGGTGCATGGTGGGCACATTCAGGACTCATACTGGGCCAGTCTGGGGTCTCTCTGAGGCATCAGAGGGCCTTTGCTGCATTAGTCTTTTCTCTACTTCTTGCTGGTATAAGAAAAATGTATTTTAAATCACATTAGAACCTGAAAGTCCTGGCACCTTACTTTAATATACAAGTCTTGAAAAACTGGTGTGGGTAACACTCTCTTGACTGTGCTATGAGTTACAGCATCTCAGGATGAAGAACCTGTAATGAAAAGCGGGTTCTCATTCCCCGTTTAACCCCAGGTGAGCTCCCACTATGCACATGAGTGTCAGATGGCATGCTGGAGGCCTTGGAAACCAGAGGGCGCTGCAGTGTCATCACAGATGCCCACGAGCTCACCAAGAGCTCATTATGTTACAGCAGGCATGGTGGAAACCCTGTACGATTCTGTGTGTCAGCTAACTTTCAGCATACTGCAATTTTTAATTCATTGAGCTTTTAAAAATTATATTTGGATTTCTCAAGCATTCACAAATTATAAAGCCTGATCTGGTTTTTAACTTATTTATGAGTTTGGCTATTTTATGTTTACATTATGTTTTGAATATTTTGTGGCACTAATTTTTGGAGTGAAGTGTCCTCGCAAGGCAATGAAGGACTATATATAATTTCTCTTGGTGTTTTCTCAGTTTCAGAGTATATAATGTAATATTCTCATCTTTGCAAACTTTTGGGTAATAAAAATGAGAATAGAATGACCCAGCTTCTCACCTCCTGTTGAGTCTGCAAACGTTCTGGAATATTTCCCCTTCAGCATGTACCTCATCTGTTAGGCAGCTGACTTGTGGATGGAGGTCAGCATGTGGATGGAGTCCCAGAGCTGATCTCTGGTGAAAGAAGAGGGTCTTCCCCACGGGGCACACGTAGAGAACTCCTCCTCCTCTTTCTTCTCTGCCTTCCAGATTAACTATTCGGAACTTCTGGAGCCATGAAACTAGACTGCCTTCAAATACCTTGGACCGATTGCTGGCCCTAAATTCCTTATATTCTCCTAAGATAGAAGTGCACTTCTTGAGTTTAGCAACAGATTTTCTGCTTGAAATGACCAGCCTGAGCCCTGACTTCCGGACTCCCCTATTTGAGCACCCTCTGTCAGAGTGTGAGTTTCAGGTGAGCTCTGGCCCTGTGAGCTGACTTTTCCGCCTGTTGGTCTGCTGACTTTGTCCACTGGTGTTAAATCCTTGCTTTTTTCCTTAATTAAGGTGTAATTAGGATTGTATTTGTTTTCAGTCCACAAGGTAGTGATTCTATATTTGTATATATTACAAAATTATGACCACAATAAATCTAGTTAACATCCATCGCTGCCCATAGTTAGAGTTTTTTATCTTGTGATGAGAACTTTCAAGATATACTCTCTTAGAAACTTCAGGTATACAAATGGTGTTACTGACTGCAGTCACCATGTGTACATCACCGCCCAGATCTTACTTACTTTACAGTTGTAAGTTTGTGCCCTTTGACCCCCTTCACCCATCTCCACCCTCCCTCACCCCTCGCCTCTGGCAACCACCAATCTATTCTCTGTTTCTATGAGCCTTTTTTGTTTTGTTTTAGATTTTACATATGAATAAGATCATGCAGTACTTGTGTTTCTCTCTGACTTATTTCATGTAGCATAATACCTTCAGGGTCCATCAATGTTGCAAATGGCAGGGTTTCATTCTTTTTCAAAGCTGAGTAGTAGTCCATCATTGTGTGTGTGTGTGCGCATGCGCACGCTCACAGTACGTCTTCGTTCTCCGTTCATCTGCTGATGGACGCTTAGGTTGTTTCTGTATCCTGGCTGTTGTAAACAGTGCTGCTATGAACACTGGGCTGCTTGTGTCTTTTCCCATTAGTGTTTTTGTTCTCTCCTGATAAATACCCTGCGGTGGGGTTGCTGGATCCTATGGTGGTTCTATTTATGATCCCCTGAGGAACCTACACCCTGTTGCCCACAGCTGCGGCAGGGTACACGCCCACCCACAGTGCTCAGGGAGCCCTTCCCCGCCTCAGCTGCAGGCACCATCTCCTGTCTCCTGGTCTCAGCCACATGGCAGGCGTCTGATGACGCCTCACTGCGGTTTGATTGGCGTTTCCCTGATGACTCGTGAGCTGGCTTCCTGATTTTACTTGGAATCCGCACACGTTTTTCCCAAGATGCCCTCCCGCACCTCAGCCCGCTCGCCACCCCCACTGCACACAGCTCACCCTTGTCCTCCCAGCCTCCGTGGAGGCGTTTCCCTCCCCTGCTCCCCCGACACACCGCGTAGCTGCTCGTTTGCACCTCCACCTGGCGGCACTGCTGATGAGCCGCATGATGACTCAGAGCGCCTGGAGCAGAGCCCCCCACCGCATCCCCCCATGTCCCCAGCATCTCCTAGTCTGGATGCTTGGCGGGGGGAGTGGGGTCAGAGGAGCCGAGTCGTTCCCTGAGCGTGACAGTGAGCCTCTGAATGCAGGACGTTAGGAGGAGAAAAGCAGTTTTTCTCCCCAGTACTGATTGGTTTTATTTGTTGACAGATAATTGTTCTATTAAAAATTTTCAATTTGAGAAAGCTGTTCTTCAGCTACTTCTTGCAGAGCTACATGGAGTACAGTTATGTTTGTGGAGAGGACAGTGAAGTTTTAAATAAAACATTTGCATGGTCTGAGAAGGGCCGTGACCTCACTTGACCCTCCCTCCTGGCAGGAGTATACCATTGACCCCGACTGGCGCTTCCGGAGTACGGTCCTTACACCAATGTTTGTTGAGACTCAGGCCTCCCAGAGCACGCTCCAGGCCCGGACCCAGGACGGGTCCATCTCGGCTCGCAGGGCGATGGCTGGACAGGTCCGGGCCACCCAGCAGCAGCTTGACTTCACACCCACACAGAGTGCAGGTACCGCCTCCACTGTGGGCATGCACACCGGGGCAGGGGCCGTGAAGGCCTAGATGGCGGGGGGGAGGATGGCTGAGCCCCTGGGCTGTAGATTCGGGGGTGGGGTGGCCACAAGGGGCCCTGAGGACAGAGGTGGGGGCAGTTGCGCAGCCAGCAAACGTGCTGGGCTCCTCAGAGTCCGTGACATCATCCATTGGACTTTCTGGGTTTTTACCACAATTAAAAGGGAGAAAAGCATTAGTTCTGATTGGACGAAACAAGAAAGGTTTCAGTACATGTAAGTTTTGGTTTGATTTTTGTCCAGGAAAATCTGTCCAGCGCATCCCATTTAAAACAGCTTATCTCAGAAGCAAAGCAGAGCCTAACTAGATTCACTTACTGTGTTTGTAGTTCATTAAACTGCTCTTTCTCAAATGGTTCAGCCGTTTGCTTTGATCAGTTGTAGAGTAAAATCTCCAAGTCGTTTTTATGGAAATACTTCAGTGTTTTCCCTTTATGTAATTTTTTCACATTCTTTTTGTTCTGGAAATAGGACTAACTTGTCCAATTACTGTGGGACTTTTAGACACTGACGTTAGAAATCACAGACCTTAGTGCCATGTAGACAGTGTCATCCTGACAAGCATGTGGTGGTCTCCCACTTGCCCACAAGGAAAGGAGGTCGGGCCGCTGGGCCTTCCTTGGGACACAGTGACCCACCCTGCTAACTGCAGGCGGCCCTGCTCTCTGGCGGCGGGTCCTGGCCAAGGCGCTGGCCGAGCGGCTCTGCCATTACCCATGCATCGTGTTTGCAGGGGGAAGAGTCCTCTCCCACTGGCTGACGGCGGGCAGCACTGACCCTCTGGGCGAGAGCCTGGCCCCCACCACTGAGGCCTCATCTGCATCCCTACTGTTTGCCCACAAGAGGCCCGAGAGGCCCCGGGGGACGCCCCTGAAGGCTGTGGGGCCTGAATTTGGGAAGAAAAGGCTGGGCCTCCTTAAGGATGAGGTGGACGATGGAGCACAAGGTAAAAGATCACTGAGCTGTGTTGAAATGCCTGCCTCCGCACACTCATGACTGTCCCTGAGTCTGGGTGGTCTGCGTGGAGCCCAGCACTGCATGGGAGCCTGGTTTGGGATCCAGAAAGCAATTGCCTGAACTGGGCTTGGCTCCTCACTCAGGGCTCCCAGGTATCTAGGGGCCTTGCTGTGAGCAGGATGGGGAAGCTGAATCAGAGCGAGTTTAGGTCCGGGGGCTGGGAGGGTCAGGCAGGAGTGAGGATGCAGACATTCAGCTTACCAGGGGTTGGGGGTGCGCTCTGGGAGGGGCCCTAGCCAGATGCCCCCCAGACTCGCGAGAAGCCCCGGCAGCCCCCATCCCCAGGGGCCTTCCCCAGTCAGCCTCATCCGCTCAGCCAGGCCCTCAGTGTTGCTTCCACAGCTCCAGTTGGCGTTATTGTGGCCCCTTTTCCTTGGGGTCTTGGTCACTTTCTCCCTTGCCCGCTCCCTCCCCCCACACCATCACCAACGTCCTGAGCAGGTCTTGATGTGGCTTGGGTCACGTGGGGCTTCTTTCCTTTCTCTTGCCAGTCACTGTTCATGGGTGTTAATGACCTCAGTTTCCTTTTATGTTGCAGTAGGGTTGTGTTGATTTCTCCTGTATGGCATAGTGATTCACCTGCATGTATGTATATATATACATGTTTTCCTCATTAGGAAACGGGTTCCCTTTTCTCCCGTGAGTGATTTTGCCAATGATTTCCAAATGTTAGTTTTTTTCTTGTAGGAATTCCGTCTTGACTGTCAGACCCGAGGGATTATCCTTCCGATTTACCCTTCTTACCATCTCTGCTTGGCTCTGGGCACAGCATTACCTTCTGACTGTGCTTGTGCATGATGACATCCAGTCTCTACTTCTCACGAGCTTCTGTGCTCTCAGAAAGTCCCTTCCATGCCCCGTTACAGGACCTACTCTGCTCTTGTGATAAAGGGTCATTTAAAAAATTTTTTTCCTAGATGGTCTGCTTTCAACAATTTCTCCCCCCCTATCGCTTTGGTTCCTGTTTTTCTTATTTGAAGCTTTGCTCAAACATCTGCTGATTTTCAGCTTTTGCTGTGTGCAGGCAGGTGATAACCAGCACTGGGAGTGGTGGCTGCACGCTGAGTGTACTGACTGGCCTCACCAGACGTGGAGACCCCCGTTTTGTGCTGGGTGGTCCTCCTCTGAGGCCAGGTCTCCCTTCTCCCACCTGCATGTCCAGGCCTGGTGCCAGGGCAGCCCTGGGTTCCCCAGTGGTCCCAGCTGCGGGGGCTCTGCTCTGGCCATGTGGCCCCGCACCTCCTGCTTCAACCTCATATTCCTGAGCCCCCTCTTTGCCCAAGACATCCAAGCCCTGCCTGGTTCCTCCATGCAGCCTCAGTTCTCCAGCTTCCGAAACTGCACTTCACAAACTTAGGTTGTTTTGGAAATAGAGCTGCAGGGAGAAGGAGATGGAGACGAGCAGATGCCTTACTTCATTTCAGCAGTTCTGGGGAGGAGGGGACATCAGCCGCGTATAACAACCTGCTGTCTGTTCTTTAGGTCCAGATAATCGTGCAGAAATACTGCGATTACGCAGACGATTTCTAAAGGACCAAGAAAAGCTGAGTTTAATTTATGCCAGGAAAGGTGTTGTTGAGCAAAAGCGAGAAAAGGTTTGTATCCGTTTCCAGAATTTGGTCAGAAATAGCTTTCTGTCACAGGATGTGTGCCAGGATCTCAGAGGTGGCTCGTGTGGCCCCACCTCCAGGTGTCCCCTGAGCCCCACTGCTCTGCTCTGGGGTTGGGGGTGCTGTCCTCTCTGGACAGATGCGCTTTCTGCACGAAGTGGAGACCTGACCTCCCGCCCCTGGTTCCCTGGGGTCCCGTCTCCCAGGTGCAGTCCCTACAGCCTCGAGGCCAGAGCCCTGACGCTGTGGCTCAGGACAAGCACACTGCGGGGCTGTGTCCTGGGGGGGCTGGTGGGGGTGGGGGGAGGAGCGTGCTCAGTCCCGAGCTGCCCACTGCAGGCACACGTGTGGCATGAACAGACGGTTAAACGTTTCTCCCAATGTGGAAGTAACAGCAGAAGTTGTTCGGCCCTGGAGTCAGTGTGAGATACAGATCAGTGATGTTGACAGGCTGTTCTAGGACTGGACTATGGGTGGGAGTCCGGTCTCCATTGCGACTCAGTTTAAATCCTTAGCCACTTCACCTCCAAGTTTGAGTGTGAAATGATGGGAAGGTTCCACTGTGTCTTCTATGGAGAGACCAGATTTCCCTGTATCTCAGTAACCACAGCTCTGCAGGCCAAGGGCCAGCTCCACCCAGCCTAGAGGGCCTTTGCTCCAGCCTCCTCATTACGCCTGAGTCCTGCCTGGGCTTCTTGAGGAGACAGGGCCGGGGTGGAGTAGAGGCACCGGGCTGATTCCCGAGGGTCTCAGGGAATGGATGGGATGTGGCCCGGGACCTGGGGTGGCCTTGCTGAGTGTTGTCACCACTCTCAGCAGAGGCATTTGGGGGTCCCCTCTGCTCTTGGAGCTGCAGAGCAGTGTGCAGCAGATAGAGAAGCTGGGCAGCCTCAGGGGTTAGCCAGGACGTACGCATGTGAGGGAATGCCCTGTGCCCTGCAGAGAGAACAGGGCCTGAAGGGGGAACGGGGCCTTGCAGGAGGAATGGGACCTGAAGGAGGAAATGGCTGAAGGGGGAACCAGGCCCTGCAGGGGGAATGGGGCCTTGTCAGGGGAACGGGTGTCCATGGGGGGATCGGGCTCAAAGGGGGAACAGCTGCAGAGCTCAGGGCCAGCAGGGGCCAGTGGGCCCTGTAGCCAAAGTTTGTCTCGGGAGTGACAAGGAAATACAGTCCTCTCATTTGTGGGTTGAAAAAGTTTTAAGTCAAGTTCTCTGATTTCAGAGAAACTCAGATTTCTTTGTAATAGATCTTTAAGTAATTTTCCCATTGCACATCTGACACTGGTTTTGGGCTTATCGTCTGCCACACTGATCAAGCGTAGTGACTAGAGTGTCTTGGATAGAATTGACCTTGATTCACTTTTATGTTAGTGGTGGGCGAGGACGGTTTCATCACCCAGGCACTACTGGTTAGATGAGAGTTGTAACCTTCCTGTATTGTTGATGATTGTAGGAGATCAAGAGTGAGTTGAAAATGAAGCACGAGGCCCAAGTCGTCTTGTACAGAAGTTACCGCCGTGGAGACCTTCCTGACATCCAGATTCCATACAGCAGCCTGATCACCCCGCTGCAGGCTGTGGCCCAGGTCAGTGCAAGGCCCTCACATGCTCTGGGGCTGTTGCCTCTTGCAGGAAGCCGGGGAGACCTGTCCCCCACATGGGCCTCAGTGCTGGGCCTCGTCCCAAGTCCTGGCTCCCGGGGACCCTGCTGTGGGGTCCCACCCAGCGCTTTGTTTTGGGTCCAGTGTCTCCGTGTGCCAGTCACATCACACTCTTTTTCTCACCAGTGATGTTGGTGGGAATGAAATAGTATGTAAGTAGCTGCACCGCTTAAATCATTGATTATACAAAACCCTCTTGTGGGGGTGATCGGGGAGATCAGTGGCATTAGCAGCATCCTCCTCCGAAATTCTTCTCTGTGTTGTTAGGGTGACCCCACACTTTGGGAGTGAGTGAGGTTCTGTAGCTGAGTGCTCTGAGATAAACACGATATTTATCCCTTGAAAGTCTGGTTAAGATACCTTTGACTTTAATGAAGATATTTAAAAAGTCTTTTAAGTTTATGCTGTCATATAGTACATAATTAGGTACTGAAACTTGATGCCTTGTATGTTTACGATACTTAAGTTTACGGTACTAATATTGATCACAAGTGAAAAGTGAAAGTCACTCAGTCATGTCTGACTCCTTGCGACCCCATGGACTATACAGTCCGTGAAATTCTCCAGGTCAGAATACTGGAGTGGGTAGCCATTTCCTTCTCCAGGGGATCTTCCCAACCCAGGGATCGAACCCAGGTCTCCCGCATTGCAGGCGGTTTCTTTACCAGCTGAACCATGGGGAAAGCCCAATATTGATCATAATAATTAGGTTACGTCTGTGTAGCCCATTATTGCTTTATAAGCTTTTTATTTATCTAACTATTTATAAAGTGACAGGAATTTGCAAAATAGCACACAGCGCACGTCCCTTCCCAGCTGTCCTCGGTGGGCACAGCCCTCCAGTGACGTTGCCCAGCATGGTGGCCAGCGGCAGCACTTGATGTTTCAGGCCAGGCTCTGATGCGTGGCTGAGTTGGTGCACCTGACCCGCTCGGGGATGTCTTACAGAGAGACCCACTCATCGCGAGGCAGCTCTTCAGCAGCCTGTGCTCGGGGATCCTGAGGGAGTCGGGCGAGCGCAGGACCACGTCTGAGGGGCGGGGTGCAGCCCAGAAGCTCCTGCAGGACTTCACGCGCTTTCTGGACACCAGCTTCTCCTTCTTCCCGCCCTTTGTGTCCTGCATCCAGGTGAGGCTGCCAGCACGCCCATGTCTCGGTGGCTCTGCTGGTTTCCCAGTGGCAACAGGGCTTAGTGCCACAGCTGGACTCTGTGGGCCGCCTCCTCCCGGTGGCTCCGTGCCGCTCATTTACTCTCCCTGGCTGTGCTGGGTCTTCCTTGCTCTGTGAGCTCTTCTGCAGTTGTGGTGGCGGGGGTGTGGGGGCTACTCTTTGTTGTGGCGCCCGGGCTTCTCAGTGCCGTGGCTTCTCTTGTTGTGTGCTCAGGCTCTAGGACACACGGGCTTCAGTAGTCGTGGGTCCTGGGCTCCAGAGCACAGGCTTGGCAGTTTGGCACACGGGCTTAGTTTCTCCACGGGATGTGGGATCTTTGCAGACCAGGGATTGAACCGGTGTCTCCTGCCTTGATAGGCAGATTCTTTACCACTAAGCTATCAAGGAAGCCCCCATTTTTTTTTTTAATTTGTATATGACAGAATAATCTGAGATCCAACTTAATATGAAGTTGTTCTGACTGTGTCACACCTGCATGTCACGTGGCACCCAGCCCTGCTGTCACTGTGCCTACCTGTGCACTGGGTGGGGACCAGGCTACAGGCACCCAGAACTACACTCAGTGGGGGCAGGCAGAGAGCAGGCAGGAGGAAGGTCATGAGGGCATGGCACGTGATGCAGAAGTGGGTGGGGTGCAGGACCTGGTGGGCAGGTCAGTGGGCCACCCCTTGCTGGGGGGCAGGGGGGTACTGTGCACCATTGCAGACAGGGGGGTCACAGGTGTCAGAGGTTTCCATGGCAGTGCAGCTCAGCAGAGGACTGCTGCAGATGTACTTCTGTAACCACTAAGCATACTTATTAGGGGATTAAGAAATATTTTCTTTATACTCAAAACATGGATAATTAAAAAGCCCCTAATAGAAAATCATATGGATTCATGTCAGTATTTTTGTAATTAGTTACATCCTTGGAGTAATTTAAAAATTATGCTCTTCAGTGCTATTTATCAGTAGCTGTGCTTTGCAAACTGACTGGGTAATAATTCCTTGACATTAAGTATTTATTATGCCTACTTCGTTCTTTTCCATGCAGCATGAAACTGTTAATATAGTTTCTTTTTATGTACTCTATTTTTATTGGTTTGTAATTTACATATGGAATTCTTTCATTGATTTTCTCCTGGTAACACCAAAGACAGGGCTTGAGAAATTATATTGCATCAGCCAGTGTTTCAGAGTAAGTTTCTCTTCACGTTGTATTCTGCAGTGATGTTTCTATAACTGAACTTCTAGTTTTTGCAGTTTTGCCCACTACTCTTTAGGGAAGTCACTATAGGTAAGTCATTGCTCTGCAGCTTGCCTTCGTGCCCAGAACTGGGGGAGCCACATGGACGGGATGCAGGTGCAGGCTGGGACTCAGACAGTGTGTGAAGTGCTCCATGTCGCTCTCCCGTGACTGCTAACACCAGAACTAACTGTTTGCTAGAATGAGTTGCTTCTGGTCAGAGACCCTCTCACTGAAAGACCGTGTGTCTGTGTCTTGCCAGGAGATCAGCTGCCAACACGCCGACCTGCTGAGCCTCGACCCAGCTCTGGTCAGTGGGGCCAGCCTAGCAGGCCTGCAGCAGCCCGGGGCCATCTGCCTGCTGGAGGAGGCGCTGTTGCGACTGGCACCCCAGGAGCCACCTGCTAAGCGTGCACGAGGGAGGCCCGGCCTGCCCCCCGATGTCGGCAGGTGGATGGAACTTGCCAAGTAAGCTCTGGGCCCTGACCCTGCTGCGGCCAAAGCGATGCGTCTAACACATTTACTTTCTTTGGGCAACACACATCCTGTCTGAGTCCTCTCTTACCTGAGGTTTATCATGAGAAACCCAATACCTAATTCTGAGGCACTGGATTCTGAGGACACTGGATTAGGGTGAAGTTGGATTTGCACTTATTTCCTGTAGCACTGGTTTTGAGATATTCCAGGTTCTGGGAAAAGTGCAAAAGAGTGTCACTGTCGTGTAGTCTCTCTGTCCCTGTACCAGCGTGAGTGTCGCTGCTGAGGAGCATCACAGCCCGGGTGTGACTCAGTCCCCTGGGGGATGACGTCCTGGGGCTGCTGCTCTGCCCGCAGACTGTTTGCACCCTGTCATGTCCTCTGTGGGCGTGGATGGTCGTGACACCTTGTGTGGAGACTCTGAAGACAGAGGAAGTCTCCAGGGAAGAGAGAATGGACTTTCAGACACCCGAGTCTGTCTTCAAGTGGGAGGTTTGGCTGATGGGCCAGCAGATTTGTGTTGACATCAGGGTCGAAACTCTTAACACGTGTAGAGACTCTCAGTAACATTGAGACAGCTACAGAACGTGGAGTACATGGCATCTGGAGGACCAGGACTAGTTTACCTGCTTTACTCGTCTACCTGGGTTCTGGACTACTTTCCAAATTTCAGGGCTAGACAAGGATTCCAGAAAGGTCACCACAGGTAAGAGTGGTGTTTCAGTGTTAGAGTGACATAAAACAGTCTCATTTAATGAGTCAACTTGTGCATTGTAAACCTATGATATTTTCAGATTTTACATTAAATGCACTTTAGAACAGGCTTCCCAAGGTGATGCTAGTGGTGAAGAACCCACCTCCCAATGCAGGAGACATAAGATACGTGGGTCTGATTCCTGGATCGGGAAGATCCCTTAGAAGGGAGGCCATGGCAACCCATTCCAGTCTTCTTGCCTGGAGAATCCCATGGACAGAGAAGCCTGGCAGGCTCTACAGTCCCTGGGGTCACAAGAAGTCAGACACAGCTGAAACGACTAAGCACACATGCATGCACTTTGGAATAATCTCTGCCTTCTATATGGCTCAAATAATAAAACTTAATGGCAACTTCAGAATTTTTAAGATTTCATGTTTTAACAAAACAAGAATGACATCTTTTTTAGTTAATATAATTATGGCATCTTGATTTAATTTCATTTCAAGAAAGACTTTTAAAATATTGGGGCATTCACTGATTTGTCTTTTTTTTTATTATCTGTTTCATAGACTGTACAGATCAATTGGGGAGTATGACATCCTCCGTGGTATTTTCAGCAGTGAGATTGGAACAAAGCAGATCACACAGGACGCACTGTTGGCAGAAGCAAGAAGTGACTATGCTGAAGCTGCCAGGCTGTATAACGAGGTAGAGTTCGTCTCCAGCAAGTGTGCCAGTTGCTTTACCACTTTTGTTCTCTGAATGGAAACATTGTCAGCTTTACAGTTTAGATCTTCAAATATTCAGCTGTATTCCTTAACTTCTACACAAAGATTACTACCAGCAAATGGTTTTATAATAACTGAACATGAACTAGTTATTGTTCTGTCTCTTACTCTTTTTAAGAAAATATTGAGTCAAAGAGAAAGTGTTCTTTTACCAAGCAATGTGAAATTGTAAGATGTCATTTCAGTATCTGCTATTGTTATCCAGTTTCTATTTGAGTAGAATGTTTCCACTCTGGAAGTAAAGCTTATAAAACGGTAGTTGAGAGCTGGTTTGGGGAAGGTGACTCAGAAGTACAGTTTCGCACATCTTGTCTTGGAGTTGTCCGTGGCTGAGTGTGGATGTATGGCAGGGACACGCTTTCAGTTGAGGGCCTGTGGCCTGTGTGTGTAATGAAACCCTCTGCAGTTTTCTGTAAATGTTCTGTTTTCTAATTTTCATTTTAAGAACATTTGAAGTAGTAAAGAATCTATAGTATTTACGTCAAATTATGGGCCATTTTCGATTTTCAGCTCATTAATTGACTTTATAGGTAAGTTCCCCAGAGAAGCGGTTCTATCCTGGCTGGAATTTTTAATATTCATTTGACTGTTAGATTCCCTCAAGTGAACTCTCTTTTCCCTTTTTTCTCCACTTGTCGTAAATCTGACAGTGATTATTCTTAGTGTGAATGTTACATGTATCCAACTTAGTAAAATAATCTTCGCAGGCCCTCAACACACAAGAGTGGGCAGACGGCGAGCCCACGGAAGCCGAGAAGGACTTCTGGGAGCTTGCGTCCCTTGACTGCTACGACCAGCTGGCCGAGTGGAAGTCGCTGGAGTACTGCTCCACGGCTAGCACTGGTGGCCAGGGCACCCCGGACCTGAGCAAGATGTGGAGCGAGCCCTTCTGTCAGGTGCGGGGCCGTCTGTGAGGTCACCCAAGTAGACATCCTCGATGGTCAAGTGCTCTCTCATTAATGAAGATGTTTAAAACTTCTCAGAAACAGGAAAGTGGTTGTGAAGCATTAGAGTGTTTATATAACTTGACTCTCCCAAACTCCATAACACTGTTAAACCGCTGGGCTTCCCTCATAGATCAGTTGGTAAAGAATCTGCCTGCAATGCGGGAGACCTCGGTTAAATTCCTGGGTCAAGAAGATCCACTGGAGAAGGGATAGACTACCCACTCCAGTATTCTTAGGCTTACTATGTGGCTCAGCTGGTAAAGAAGCTGCCTGCAGTGCGGGAGACCCGGGTTGGGAAGATTCTCTGAAGAAGGGAAAGGCTACCGACACCAGTACTCTGGCCTGGAGAATTCCATGGACTATCTAGTCCATGGGATCACAAAGAGGTGGACATGACTGAGTGATTTTCACTCACTCACTCACTGTGCTCTTAGCTAATGCTTTCAAAACAAGCAGACACCTTTACAAAGGAATGTTAGCCTCCCTGGTATGACCGTGGGGAGAGCGTTTCCTGTTGTGTCTGCACCGCACAGAGGCCTCACTGGGCCGGCCCGGCGCCTGTCTGCACCGCGGCCCTCACCAGGCCTGCAGGCCCTCACTTGATGCTGAACCTCCAGATCTCTTTCAGCTACGTGTCCCGTTTTCTGTAGAATGTGTTCCTATATCTTTTGAGGTTATAAAATAAGCAGTTGTAGGTGAACTTGCTTTCAAGATTGTAGCCTTAGGTTTGAAACAGTAAGCACCGTCATTTGGACCTGTGAAGTGACACCACAGATGCGTGGCGATGCCATCTCGGGATGTCACACCCATTCTCGCTCTGCAGGAGACCTGCCTACCACACATGGTGCGCAGCAAGCTGAAGCTGCTGCTCCGCGGGGAGGGCGACCAGGCACTGCTGACCTTTGTGGACGAGGCGCTGACCTCGGAGCTGCGGAAGGCCCTGCTCGAGCTCCGCTATAGCCAGGAGCTGAGTCTCCTCTACCTCCTGCAGGACGACATTGACAGGGCCAAGTATTACATCCAGAACTGCATCCAGATGTTCATGCAGGTAACCCGGGCACGCCCGCCGGGGCTGCGCTGTTCCCGTGAACTTGGGTTGACATGGGCAGCTTGTTGGCTACTTCCTTCTGGTTCCCTGCACACCAGCCAATGGCCTGGGGCCTTTGAGCACCTGTTTCTGATTTAGAAAGTTCCTTTTGCTTTCCCTTGGGGTTTTCTTTCTCTCCCTGGATGAGTGTCTGAGAGCAGACCCTGTACCCAGGCATCCAGGTGGGAGGTGGTCATGCAGGAGGGTCATGCGACCCTGCTGTCAAAGGTTTCTCCTGCCTCTGAGATCGGCCGTTATGTTGTTAAAGCCACATCTTGTGTAGAGTCCCTGAACGTTTGTTGTTGCCGAACATAGACATTCACTGTCTTTATGCTAGTTTTTAAACATGTTTGAGGTTGAGCAGCAGTCCACTTGAGGAAGGTTATGGAAGGAGAAAGGTTGGCTTCTACAGTTGGCAGTTCTGTATTATAGGATATTGTGATTTTTAAGAATTGGTGGGGAATAGAGGCAGCAGCACCTGATTGTATTGCTCTTATTGATTTTGTTGAACTAAAATGTGATTGAAAACCAAAATTAAAAAATATTAGACCATTTAATTGCTCCTGTGACCACTCAGTGACATCCTGTGTAACTGATCTGTTTATAGGGTGGTTGCTGTTTCATGTTTAGACTGTGTTAAAATCTGAAGCAGTACGTTGACTTGTAACCAATGCTAAATAACTTTTCCAGAACTATTCCAGTATTGATGTCCTCTTACACAGAAGTAGACTCACCAAATTGCAGTCTGTACAGACTTTCATAGAAATTCAGGAGTTCATCAGCTTTATTAGCAAGCAAGGTAATTTTTTATTTATATGTATCTTTTTTCCTTTCATAATTAGGAAGAGTTTTGGCATCTGATTTTTTTTTTTTTTTGCTTGATGATAGTACATGTTTCTTAATGTATGGGTTAGAAACTGTCTTGAGTTTACTCCATGAATGTGTGTTTTGGGATTGTTGAAATAAGTGTTTAAAACAGTCCAGTGCTCTTCTGGGCACTTAAGAAACTTCCAGGGATCAGATGCTATGGTCTCCACAGAGCAGAGCGGTCCAGGACCTCCATGAAAAACTGGGGTGATAGAATCTGCCAGTAGGGCTCAAGTTGGGTATGATTGAAAGAGAGGGCTCTCAGAGGGCCAGCCTAGGCCTGGGGCACTGGCGTGACTGTCCTAGGTGCCAAGTGATGAGGTGAGGCCCGGCTGGCTGTGCCCATATCAAAGGCCTTTCTGCTGTTGCTGAGTGGGCTTAATCGTGATGCTGATGGAAGGTCCCCCAGAGTCAGAAGTAATGTCTTGTTGTGAATCCAAATTTCATTTCTGTTCATAAAAATAACCGTGAAAGACTTCTTAGTTCAGTTCAGTCGCTCAGTCATGTCCGACTCTTTGCGACCCCATGAATAGCAGCACACCAGGCCTCCCTGTCCATCACCAACTTCCAGAGTCCACCCAAACCCATGTCCATTGAGTCGATGATGCCATCCAACCATCTCTGTCGTTCACCAACTCTGTCATCCCCTTCTCCTCCTGCCCTCAATCATTCCCAGCATTAGGGGCTTTCCAAATGAGTCAGCTCTTCATATCAGGTGGCCAAAGTATTGGAGTTTCAGCTTCAACATCAGTCCTTCCAATGAATATTCAGGACCGATCTCCTTTAGGATGGACTGGTTGGATCTCCTTGCAGTCCAAGGGACTCTCAAGAGGCTTCTCCAACACCACAGTTCAAAAGCATCAATTCTTGGTGCTCAGCTTTCTTTATAGTCCAACTCTCACATCCATACATGACCAATGCAAAAACCATAGCCTTGACTAGACAGACCTTTGTTGACAAAGTAATGTCTCTGCTTTTCAATATGCTGTCTAGTTTGATCATAACTTTCCTTCCAAGGAGTAAGCATCATTTAATTTCATGGCTGCAATCACCATCTGCAGTGATTTTGGAGCCCCCAAAAACAAAGTCAGCCACTGTTTCCACTGTTTCCCCATCTATTTGCCATGAAATAATAGGAGCGGATGCCATGATCTTAGTTTTCTGAATGTTGAGCTTCAAGCCAACTTTTTCACTCTCCTCTTTCACTTTCATCAAGAGGCCCTTTAGTTCTTCTTGACAGGAAAGCAAGGACAAATGTTGATGGTGTATTGAAAAGGAAAGACAAAGGTCTGTATAGTCAACACTATGGTTTTCCCAGTGGTCACGTATGGTTGTGAGAACTGGACTGCTAAAGAAGGTAGAATGTCAGAGAATTCATGCCTTTGAGCTGTGGTGCTGGAGGAGACTTCTGAAAGTCCCTTGGACAGCAAGGAGATCAAACTAGTCAATTTTAAGGGAGATCAACCCTGAACTGGAAGAACTGATGCTCAAATGGAAGCTCCAGTATTTTGGTCATCTAATGTGCACAGACGACTCATTGGAGAAGTCCCTGATGCTGGGAAAGATTGAGAGTAGAAGGAGAAGAGGGCGTCAGAGAATGAAATGGCTGGACAGCATCACTGAAGCAATGAACATGAACCTGGGTAAACCCTTTGAGATACTGAGGGACTAAACAACAACAAGTGAGATGTAGATTCTTTTTCCTTATTTTATAGGGCATAAGAGATTAAGTAACTTGCCTGAACAAGGTAAGCACTGCTTTCTCGCCATAGAAAGAAAACCAAAGCTTTAAATGTTGTTATTATTGCATTCAGTTGCCCAGTTGTGTCTGACTCTTTGTGACCCCATGGACTGCAGCACACCAGGACTACCTGTCCATCACCATCTCTTGGAGCTCGCTCAAACTCGTGACCATTGAGTCGGTGATGCTATCCAACCATCTCATCCTCTATCGTCCCCTCCTCCTCCTGCCTTCAGTCTTTCCTAGCATCAGGATCTTTTCATACAAGGTAGCTCTTCCAATCAGGTGGCCAAAGTATTGAAGCTTCAGCATCAATCCTTCCAATGAATATTCAGGACTGATTTCCTTTAGGATTGACTGGTTTGATCTCCTTGCAGTCCAAGGGACTCTCAAGAGTCTTCTCCAACACCACAGTTCAAAAGCATCAATTCTTCGGCACTCAGCCTTCTTTATGGTCCAGCTCTCACATCCATACATGACTACTGGGAAAACCATAGCTTTGACTAGAAGGATCTTTGTCAGTAAAGTAATGTCTCTGCTTTTTAATGTGCTCTCTAGGTTTGTCATAGCTTTTCTTCCAAGGAGCAAGCATCTTTAAATTTCATGGCTGCAGTCACCATCTGCAGTGATTTTGGAGCCTAAGAAAATAATATCTGTCAGTGTTTCCACTGATTCCCCATCTATTTTCAGTGAAGTGATGGGACCAGGTGCCATGATCTTTATTTTTTGAATGTTGAATTTTCAAACCTTGATGGCGTCATCCTTTAGGGATTTGAATGGTTCTGCTGGAGTTTCATCAACAGCAGCTTTATTAACAGCAGCTCTTCTTAAGGCCGACTTGACTTTACATTCCGGAATGCCTGGCTCTGCATGACGAACCACACCGTCATAGTAATCTGGTTCATTAAGATCTTTTTTATACAGTTCTTCCATGTATTTGTTCTATCTCTCCTTGATCTCTTCAGCATCTCCCTGGTCTCTACCATTTTTATTCTTTGTTGTGCCCATTTTTGGGTGGAATATTCCCTTGATGTTTCCAGTTTTCCTGAAGAGATCGCTAGTCTTTCCCCTTTTATTGTTTTCTTCTGTTATTAAGCACTGTTCATTGAAGGCATTCTTGTCTACTATAGCTGTATTTTGGGACTCTGCATTTAATTGGATGTACCTTTCCATCTCTCGCTTGCTTTTGGCTTCTCTTTGTTCTTCCGCTATTTGTAAAGCCTCCTCAGATAACCACTTTGCCTTCTTGGTTTTGTTTTTCTTTGCAATGGTTTTGTTTGTCACCTCCTGCACTGTGTTACAGCGTCTATCCCTTGTTCTTCAAGCACACTGTTAACTCGATCTAGTCCCTTGAATCTGTTTGTTACCTTTATTGTGAACTCATATGGGATTTGATTTAAGTCATACCTGGTTGTTCTATTGTTTTTCCAGGTTTTTTTTTTTTTTTTTTTTAGTTTAAGCCTGAATTTTGCTATGAGAAGTTGATGATCTGAGCTACAGTCAGCTGCTGGTCTTGTTTTTGCTGACTGTATATAGCTTCTCCATCTTTGGCTGTAAAGAATGTAATCAGTTTGATTTCGGTATTGACCATTTGGTGATGTCCAGGTGTAAAGTTGTGTCTTATATTATTGACAAAGGTTACTAGCTATGACTAGTGCCTTCTCTTTAACTATTAGTGATGTAGAATTTAGAAGCCCCTAAGCGGGTTGTTTGGGGGCTTCTGTCATGGTGACCTCACATGCACACCGGGTCTGGGTGGTGGCCCATCCTCCAGCGACAGACAAGTCTCCCTCACCTGTGGGCACAACCACGAGTGGCATGAGCAGAGTCAGTTGCCCTGCGATGATTCATATTAGATTTTGTAAACAAGAAAATTGGTTGCAACCCTGTGAATAACTTGTTAGTTTTCAGTGCTTTTTAGATTTTTGAATTGTGAGTGGAGCATTGTGATTGTGGACCTATGGTGAATGTAAAAATAGTGTTTATTTTCTCCTCTTTCCTTGATAGCCTGAAGACATTAAGTTTTCATGCCAGAATATATTAAACATGGCAACTTTGTGCTCCTGTTGTGAACAGTAGGGCCAAGTGTTGTAATTTGGACAAGGAATCTGAGCTAAATTTCTGTTTACTGATGGCAGCTCACTTTATAAGGTGGTCTCATCACTGGGCTATGGCCACACTTACACCATAATGTCATTTTTAGGTAATTTATCATCTCAAGTTCCCCTGAAGAGACTTGTGAAAACCTGGACAAATCGATACCCAGATGCTAAAATGGACCCGATGAACGTCTGGGATGACATCATCACGAATCGGTGAGATGTGATCCCCCCAAGCTGATGTGGTCTCTTTTCTGAAGTTGCCAGAATTGTTTTTATCCCTAACTGTGGTTGAGCAGTATGGAGTCTGAGCCTTGTGTGCGCCCGTTTCCACTGAGGTGGTCCCGTCAGCAGTCTCCCTGCCTGTGTACGATCATGTCCCCTGTCCGTCCTGTGCTGGGCGGTGAGCTGTGGATGTGCTCAGTGGTGAGGGAAGGTGAGGTGGCCCCTCTGCTCCTGTCTCAGGGCTGCCTGATGGGAAGCGACACCCCACCTCCTCAGCCTCTTATGCACCATATGCCTCACTTCACCAGGTCTGAGGCTCTCTGCCTCCCTTGTAACAGCCTTGGGTGGTCCACAGGCAGATACTCGCTGTGCATATGGGTGGGAGGAGCAGGGCCAGAGAGGCTGTGAGTTGTTTTATGCAGAAACACACAGTTAGCGGGACCCCAGGACTGTGACCCCACATGGCCTCTTTCTGCCATTGGACCCGGTTTCCTCTGGTACTACTGCTTTTCAAAGGTTCACTTCTAATACTTTTTATTTTTCAAACTTTTTAACTTTTTATTTTGAGACAATTTTTTTCTGTAAAAAAAAAAACAAAAGTGGCACTCTTTCTGTGTGCCTTTTTCTCAGATTTCATGTTTTTTTAAGCATTTTTAATAAATTGCTCTATTAGCCTTTTTTTCTTTCACTCCACATACATATACTTATTTTTTTAACCATTTGAGGATAAGCTGCACACATCTATTTCTTCACCTCTTTGTTTATCAGTGTACCTTCCCTAAGAAAAAGAGTATTTTCTTAGAACCTAGTACAATAGTAACTTCTCTGTTTTCAATTTAGTGTACAGTCTCAATTTCAGTTTTGTCATTTCTCCCATTGATATCCTGTAAAGAATTCTGGCCTTTGAGACAGGACCTAGCAGCATCGTACATGCATTTAGCTGATATGTCTTCTTGGTCTCCCTGAACCTGGGACAGTTCTTCAGCCGTCTTTCAGGACACTGATGCTCTGGAGGTGTTTTCCATAGTTTGGGTTTAGATGTATGTCGTCACGACTGTCTTCAGGTGAGATGCCCATGGTGGGAATGCCGCTGAAGCAGAGTGTATGTCCTGGGGCATCCCTCCTAGAAGCATGGAGTGGCCCCTGCCCTTCCTTTCCTGGGGGCAGTGGTGCTGGCTGTCTGGTTAAAGCAGTGTCTGGCCTTCCCGGGTGTCAGGCCTGTTTTCTCCTCTGCACCTAACAGATGACAGGGGAGGCGCTCTGAGACGCGCCGGTCCTGCTCGATGAGGCCGCCTCCTGCACACTGTCTGGATGACTTTGGACAAAGCAGCCTTGACAGTGCTGTCTGGTGACCATCTTCTCTCTCCACCAATGTGCCCATGTTTGTCTGCATCTCGTAGGAAGGCCTCCTTCTCCACCATATGTTTATTTACTCATTTATTTAAATTTTAATTATTAGTATATAATCCTGGAATTAAATTTTATTTATGGAGTATAATCCATTACTGTTCTTATTTATTTCGTGTTCAGAATGTCTCAGGTTTGGTTAGTGGGAGACCTTTCAATCTGGTATTCCAGGCTCATCTTGCAGAATTATTCACCTGTATTTTCTTCTAGAAATGTTACGGTTTCATTTTTTATGTCTTGGCCTGTGATCCAGTGGAAGATGATTCTATAGATGGTGTGAGGCAGGGGTGCACTTTTTCCATGTGGATATCTGGTTGTGTAGTCCCATTTGTTCAAAAGTCTTAACTCTTTTTCACTGAATTGCCTTGACACCTTTTTTTAAAATCAGTGACCATTATATCTGTGGGTCTGTTTTTGAATTCTCTATTCTGTTTCTAGATTTTTATGCTTATCTTTTCACAATAGCAAACTGTATTCACTAATGATTCTTTATAGTAAGTCTTGAATCAGATAGGGTGAGTCCTCTGCCTTTGTTTTCCTTAATGAAAATTGCTTTGTTTCTGTTAGGATACTTAATTTGTATATACATCTTAGAATTTGTTTATCAATTTCTGCCAAAAAAAAGAAAAACAGAGTTTGGTTGGACTTTTTTGACTGTAGATCAGTTTTGGGAATTGTTGTCTTAATAGCATAGAGTTCTCTAGGTCAGGAATGTGGTATGTCTCTCTGTTTACTTAGGTCTTCTTTAATTTCAAAGATTTGTATTTTTTCAGTATGGAAATCTTAGATGTCTTCTGTTAGATTTGTTTCTAAGTATGTGTTGTTTTCTCAGCACTGTTGTAAATGGATTTTTTTTTCATTGTATTGGTATTTTCCAGTTATTTGCTGCTCACATACTGATTTTCTGAAACTTTTTTTTTAATCATGAAGAGATGTTGAGTTTTATCAAAGGCCTTTTCTTTGCATCTATTTAATTGATCTGATCATGTTTTTTTCTTTCTTTCATGTATGTGTCTGTTAGGTCTGTTTTGTCTATAGTGTTGTTCAAATATGCTGTTTCTTTATTGATTTTCTGTCTGGATAATCTATCCATTGTTGGTGGTGGAGTATTAAAGTCCCAACAATAGTTGGATTGCTGTTTATTTCTCCTTTTAGTTCTGTTACTGTTTGCTTTATAGATTTAGGCGTTTCGATGTTGGGTGCATAAATATTTGTAATCATTATATTTTCCTGAGAGACTGGCAGTTGGCCCCTTTATCCTCATGTGATGACCTTCCTTGTATCTTTTTATTGTTGTTAGCTTAGACTCTGTTTGCTCTGGTAGAGTAGAGCTACCCCTGCTCTTTGGGGTTGCCATTTACCTGAAATATCTTTCTCTTCCTTCACTCTGTCAGTGTGTCTCAGCAAAGGTGAGTCTGTAGTAGACATCATATCGTTGGATCTTTTTTGTCTTCTGGCTGTGTCATGTGGGATCCTAGTTCCCTGCCCAGAGATGGACCTCGGGCCAGGACAGTGCAGTTGCTGAGTCCTAACCACTAGACCTCGAGGGAACTCCCTGGATCTTGTTTTTATCCATTCAGACATTCTGTGTCTTTTGCTTGAGGAATCTAACCTGTTTACATTTGAAACAGCTATTGATAGGTAAGGACTTACTGTTCCCATTTGTTAATTGCTCTCTGGCAGTTTTGTGTGTTCTTGATCCCTTTTTGCTTTCCCTGTACTTTCTTGTGTGATTTGATGACATTTTGCCTACTGGGTTTTGACTTCTTTATCACATCTTTTGTGTGGCTACTACAGGCTTTCCCTGTATCTAGCATATGGCTTACATAAACTGTCTTGTAAAAGGATGCTCTGTGCTGCCTGGATTCTCTGGTCAGGCTTCCTGGGTGGTCGGAACAGGGTCCCGCTCAGTAGTAAGGTGGGGTACTATTGAGGGGCAGGGGAACAGGCCTGCACAGCTCATCATCTGGGGACCCAGACCAGGCTGGACTGCACTCCGACTCCCTGGCCAGACAGGGCCACCAGGTGACCCTGAAGCCAGGACAGGAGAGACACTGGCTGAGCCGTCTGCTGGGCTGTGGGTGGGCTCCACAGCCCACGTGTTCTGGTGAGGATCCCTGCGTGGCTGAGCTGAAGGCTCTTCCACAGGTCAGTTTCCTGGCCCATGCAGGGACACATGTAGGCCCCTCAGCTGGCAGGACTCTTGTTTGGGAACCAGATGCAACTGAACCATGAGCCAAGCTGTGTGGCTCTGTAGCCAAGCCACTGTCCTGGCTCTGCCCACAGCAGGGCCTCCTGCCGGGCCGTCCCGTGCTGCTGTGAACAGGGTCACAGGGCGGGCTGTGCAGGTACCCTGAGCTCCAGTTAGGGTGGCTGGGGCTGTGAATTAGTTTCTCTGCCCAAGCAGAGGAAAGAACATGCTCCAGGACTGGTGACACTCGTTGTCTGGGTCCTGAATCAGACAAACGTGCACCCTGCCCACCTCCCTGGTCAGACTGGGCCAGCATCTCAGCTCAGATGCACAAAGCCGCAGGTTAGGATTTCTGTTCAGGCACCACTGGGAGCAGGGCCCTACCTTCCCAGGTCCGTTGCTGGTTGCTGTAATTCCCCCAGCTTTTCTGTCATGGTCTGAGCCCTGAGACCCCTAGGAGGTGAGATCCACAGCCCTGGGAGCGGGCATCCCCCCAGTCTCTGGGGTATAGGGGCTGTTTACAACTCACCGTCGTGTTGGGGGATTTTCCCAGAGGTGTCTTGTCTGTGAACGTTGTTGGTTGGTTTTCCGTGAGGGGACCGAGGTCAAGAATGACCTGTGCCACCATCCGGATACTGTTGCTCGTCTTTGCTGTGGTTTTGGTGTAATACGTTGCTTGTGATTCTGAAGTAGATGGTGCATTTGAAGGTAAACCTCTGTGGCTATGGTGATCTCATTTTCAGTCTCTTTTCCATATTTTTGGTTTGCTAACATTTTCTTAAGAATTATTTTCTGTTTGTATTCAAGTGGGAACTGGTCTGTAATTCTCCCTTTTTGGTAATGTCTTTGTTAGGTTTTGATGTTAGGGTTATGCTGGCCTCATCAAATGAGTTAGGATATGTATCCTTCTCTCTTTTTTGAAAATAGTTTGTGTAAAGTACTTCTTATTTCTTAAATATTTGATACAGTTCACCAGTGAAACTGTATATACATGGAGGTTTCCTGTGGGCCAGACTTTTGATAATATATATAATCACTTAAGTAGATATAGGGCTGGGACCTCCCTGGTGGTCCAGAAGCTGGGGCTCCATGTTCCCAGTGCAGGGGCCCAGGCTCGTTCCCTGACTAGGGAACTGGATACCACACGGTACAACAAAGACGCAGCACAGCCAAATAAATAAATACGGAGGGGGGTGCTTTTTGAAAAAAGATATGTAGGACTATTTAAATTTAAATTTTCTATTTCTTTCCATATCAATTTTATTAAATTGTATTTTTCCATTTCATGTCAAATTGTTGGCATAAAGTTGCTCATATTATACTCTAATGTTATTATTTGTGGTATCTGTAGTGGGAGATCCTTATTCAGTCCTAATATTGATGATTTGTGTTTCCTTTTTTTTCTTTATCAGTTTGTCAATTTTAGATGTCTGTCAATTTTGCTGCTCTTCTCAAAGGATCTGCTTTGGTGATTTTATCATCAATCTATTTTCTATTTCATTTATTTCTGGTTTCATCTTTAGTATTTTCTTTCTGAGTACTTTAGACTTAGCTTTTCCTTTTTCAGTTTCTTAAGGTGTATACTTTGATCACTGATTTTATGCTTTTTTCTTCAGTACATTTAAAGTTATAATGTTCCTCTAAGCACTGCTTCAGCTGCACACTGCAGATTTTAGTATGTTGCTTTTATATTTTATATTATCTTGTAGTTCAAAATATTTTCTCATTCTTCTGTGATTTCTTTTTTGATCCATAAAATAGTTATAAGTGAGTTTCTGTGTCTTACTGATTTCTGAATTAATTCCTTGTGGTTATAAACATACTGTATGGTTTCAGTCTCTTTAAATTTACTGAGGGGAGGGACTAAGATGGCGGAGGAATAGGACGCGGAGTCCACACTCTCCCCAACAAATACACCAAAGGAACATTTAAATACCGAACAAACTCCATAAATCAACATCTGAATGCTGGCAGAGGTCTTCAGGCATCTGGAAAGACAGCCCATTGCCGACGAAAGAAGGTAGGACCAAAGGAAAAAAATAGTAAAAAGAGGCAAAGAGACAGGGACTGAGATTCATCTCCGAAGGGGAGCCTCGAAAGAGTAAAGGTTTACGAACGTCAGGAAACATTCTCACTGGCGGAACTGAGAGATCTGAGGCGAATCTCAAAGAGCATAAAAGTCGGGACTTAGAAGCCGATAAATAGTTAAGCCCCTTGGAGAACGGAGCCGCGGCCGGTCGCCCCATCCCTCACGAGCCAGGGGACTGCTCAGGGAGGGGCGGGCCACGCGCTTAGGGGGAGGACTGAGATTGAATGCCTGGGGCAGACTGAGGGTCCTAACCGAGGGTGCTAACCGGAGATAGACCCCTGGGTAGCCTTCCCGAGGAAGACCCCCGCCAGGCTCGCACGTAGCCTTCCCGAGGAAGACCCCCCCTGCCAGGCTGGCGAACAGAACAAAGGGAAGCGGGGACTCGGACCGCGGCGCGAGACAGCCGGGTGGAACAGGGAGGCTGCGGGCTACGGAGATCGCCCCGGCGAGGATTCTGCCCCCAAACCGCAGGCAGAATTGGGTGCTAGCCAAGACCTCTGGGGACTCTGGACAGTCGCCACCAGAATTCGGCGCTTCTCATATCTGAGAAAACGCCCCCAGCCGCACACTGAAAAAAACCGAGCAGCTGGGCCGGGGGAGGGGAGAAGCCGCAGCCCCCAACTGCGTCACCAGAGTGCGCCGCCAGAGTCTGCCGCTGCACATCTGAGAAGACACGCCCAGCTGCAAGCAGAAAGAGCCGAGCGGCAGGGCCTGGGGAGAGGAGAAGCCACAGCCTCCAATTGCGTCATCAGAGTGCGCCGCCAGTCAAGAGCCTGAGCAGAGGGGGCGGGAAAAGCGCAGGCACTGCGAGCGGGGCAAACCCCAGAGCGCTGAATAGACACTGAAGGGGCCAGCAGAGGTCGCCAAATCAAGCAGGACAGACCGCTTAAGATTCCAACCAGGAAACTCTGACAAAACACTCATCCAACCCCTCCCATAGTGAGGAACCCCCACAATAAAGGGACAACACACCAAGATAAACAAGATGAAAAGGCAGAGAAATACCCAGCAAGTAAAGGACCAGGATAAATATCCCCTAGACCAAACAAAAGACGAAGAGATAGGTTGTCTACCTGACAAAGAATTCCGAATAATGATAGTGAAAATGATCCAAAACCTGGAAAATAAGTTGGAGTTGCAGTTCAATAACCTGCAGGCAAGGATTGAGAAGATGCAGGTATGCTTTAACAAGGAATTAGAAGAAATGAAAAAGAGTCAAAATACAATAAATAATGCAATAAATGAGATCAAAAACACCCTGGAGGGAACCAACAGTAGAATAACAGAAGTAGAAGACAGGATAAGTGAAATAGAAGATAGAATGGCAGAAATAAATGAAACAGAAAGGAATAATGAAAAAAGAAAAGAAATGAGGACAATCTCAGAGACCTCTGGGACAGTATTAAACGCACCAATATTCGAATCATAGGGATCCCAGAAGAAGAAGACAAAAAGAAGGACCATCAAAAAATTCTTGAAGAAATCATGGTTGAAAATTTCCCTAAATTGGGAAAGCAAATAACATCTCAGGTCCAAGAAACACAGAGGGTCCCAAATAGAATCAACCCCAAGCGGAGCACCCCAAGACACATATTAATCAAATTAACAAATATCAAATACAAAGACCAAATATTAAAAGCAGTGAGGGAGAATCAAAAAATAACCCACAAGGGGAATCCCATAAGGATAACAGCTGATCTCTCAATAGAAACGCTTCAGGCCAGAAGGGAATGGCAGAGCATTCTTAAAGTCATGGAAGAAAACAAGCTACAACCTCGATTACTGTACCCAGCAAGGATCTCATTCAAATTTGAAGGAGAATTCAAAAGTTTTTCAGACAAGCAGAAATTGAGAGAATTCAGCAATATCAAACCAGCCCTCCAACGAATGCTAAAGGATCTTTCCTAGATAGGAAACACGGATGGGATATATAATCTCGAATCCAAAACAATAAAATAGAAGAAATGGCAACAGGATCATATTTATCAATAATTACCTTAAATGTAAACGGGCTGAATGCCCCAACCAAAAGACAAAGACTGGCCGATTGGATACAGAAACAAGACCCCTATATATGTTGCCTACAAGAGACCCACCTCAAATCTAAGGACACATATAGACTGAAAGTTAAAGGCTGGAAAAAGATATTCCATGCAAATAAAGACCAAAAGAAAGCAGGAGTGGCAATACTCATACCAGATAAAGTAGACTTTAAAATAAAGGTGGTGAAAAGAGATAAAGATGGACATTACATAATGATCAAAGGATCAATCCAAGAAGAAGAAATAACAATTATAAATATTTATGCACCCAACATAGGAGCACCACAATATGTAAGGCAAATGCTAACAAGTATGAAA